>JAVSBS010026214.1:22764-69145 GCA_033124195.1 Coracias cyanogaster | reverse complement strand
TATCATACCCCCCACTCTTAACTTTCTGCATATAACTGGAATCACAATATGAAGTTATTAAAGCCATCTCTGGTATTTTCATAATAATTAAGTATATTTATAATCCATTGCTAATAAATTTTAATTCATGTGAATTTGTCTCAACACCCTTAATGCAACACACTAACTTAAACATGCCTACTCTCTCAGCAAGTTAGAAAAGTTAAACATCCCTCTTTGGCCAGAAACTGAAGAGAAATAGTATGATCTTAGGCCACTGGATTACATTCATCCATGTACAGAAATCGTTGGATGAAAGACAGTAGGTAGCAAGATGTCACCTGGCTAGGACCATAGGTCTGGACATAGTGCCGAGGTTGAACATTGAGGTAAAAAAAGCTTCAGCCAAAACTAAGGGCAACGCCGTGTGAGGTTCCAGTGCCTAAAAGGTCATTATTTTGTCAACATCCATGCTTTCAACCTAGTCCTACAAACTTTGCCCCTCTTGTTGCCACCAGCTGTTCTCAGGGCATACAGCACTGGGTAGCCTTCAGCAATGAAAGCAATGAACGTGCTCCAAGTTTTTTCTTTACTTAATACAGTTTTCATATTTAGGGATACAGTTATCCAGTGACTTCCCAACAGATTAACTCTGTTGCATAATAAACAGCTCGCCACAGTACACAGCACATTCCAAGAGCTGAAAAGACGTGTTCTGCCATGTAGTTGCAGGTCTGGGATGTGCAGTACTTTTCATCAACACAAAGAAGAGCTGGAAGACCGGAGTCTCAGTCACACCAACCAATGAAAGTTTTTCCATCCAGTTTTTGTGTCATATCTTAGAAGCAGTGGAAAATTGATGTGCAATTCCTTGTATTCTGTATAGGCTTTAAAACACGCAGTTAATAGTATATTTCTTCTTAGATATAGGAATAACAATTACACAAAAATGGCACAAAGGAACTGTTGTTTTAAGACATTTGAAAACATGTTATGTAGCTCTGGGATTTGTAGTCTTTTCCTTTGAAAGTGACTATGGCTGTTTTGTGGCTGAGGATGAAAAGTGAGAACAGACACTCTGAGATGTAAGAAACATTGGTCCCCAAAACTACTAAAGATACTAGATACTTGGACAGATCACATCCCCTCTGAAGTCAAAGACAATTTTGCAAGCATTTGTCACTGGAGATTGAGAGACTCTGTCCTTCAGCTCTCCCCTTCTCTCCCTGTGCAGGCTGATGGAGAAAGCAGGGTGTTACAATTTACTGTCCATGAGTAAAAACTATTGGTCCACAGGTATCTATTTAGTATTTAAGTTATCTTATCAGTTTGGGAGGCAATGATGCAATCTGGAATGTATAATAAAAGTGTGACACACAAAAAAATTGTTGGCATCTATTTATTAGCTTGCCCTACTCACCTGATGGGATTCATTGTTACAGAAGGTTAAAGCCCATGGCACAGTGCTTTTGCAGACCACTTCCTTTATTTACAGCAGATTTCACACTCAGCTACTTTATCTCCATTGGCAGAATTCCTGCTTGCCCATCACAAGCTATCTCAGGCATATCAACAAGACCTGAGCCTATATTTAACGGAGTATTTTTGCAACTTTGCTCTCACTTAGGAAGTCTAGGTGATGTCTTGCATGGTGATTTCTCTATTACAATTTCCAGCTGACTTCCACTTCTTGATAGAAACCACTTGCAAACGAAATCAACCACCGTAATTTCCAGTGCAATCTAAATTTCCCTTTGTATTTTAGAAACAGATGTTAGGGAGGGTTCCTTCTGCATAAAGCCCTCATTTTACATTCTTCAGTCACCTCAACTCTTTCTAGTGTTAATGTATCTGTATGACAATAAGGCTTTTTAATTATCCAAAGCTCTTAGTAATAATTCCAGTACCTCTTGGTGCTGTCTTTAAGACAGTTAAGACAATTTGGTGTAACACTACACAGGGACTTTTTGATACAAGACCCTGTCCAAGCTCCAACCCCAAATTTTGAATATGTGTTCATAATGCACACACAAACTCAGAATCAAAGCTGTATAATATGTTTTCAAATGTCACAAACAGGGAAAGTCATGATGGGATTATGCATCCAGAATATTTGTGTGGTGACTGTGAAGTACCTGCACCTAATCCCTTCCAGCACCTTACTGTTGTGCTTCATTTTAAGTGAAAGCTTACATTTTGGAATTGGAGCTAGAAGTCAATACCAGAAGCCTTAGGCTTTGGTGCCTTGTAAGTAATGTTTAACTCAGTGTTTTTGCCAAACTAAACTTGCACAAAGCATGATTATCCCTTATTATGGCTAAAATAGCTCTTAGGAGTAAAAGTTGTGTTGTTTTGTTTGTTTGTTTGTTTTACTATCAGCTCCAACCAGCTATACCCACTGCTAAGATCAAGCCTCTAGTCTATCCTTCCTCTGCCTCTCTTTTGTGAATTATTGACCACCTTGGAGTCTACCGAATATTTTTTATCAAATATTTTTACCCAAAGTTGGCAGATTAACAGTTTCTCCCTAAGAAATCTTGGAAGCCAGGAGTCACAATGCTGGGGAACCTTCTGCTTTGAACAATATAAAAAAACCCCTTTCTATATATCTATTGAAAAATAGCAAATATATCTATTAAAAAATGGCAAGGATCATGTCATCTATGTCAAGTTAGAACACCGAAGCCCTTATTTCATCACCATTACAATTTATAATTTATTTTAGAGAAGGGTCTGTTCTCATTTATTCCAATTTATTCAGACACTGGAAGGATATTTAAGGTGTACTCAGGAATTTTCTTTTGACCCAAAATAAAACTGTGCCCTCATTCCACAGGAATTACTTTAGTACTGGAGTTTAAGTGTAGGACCCTGATTGGAACCAGAGGAGTTACATCGAGTGGAGCAGAAACAACACAAGAGGGATTTAGACCCCTGACCACATGAAAGTTTATTAGACAGCCCATCTGTTACTTCTTTTTCTACACTGTGAAACTTAGGAATGGAGTAATAATGGATAAGAATGAAACAAAGGTCTTCTATTTACAATTTATATGACACAATTTTTAGTGGAAAGAAAAAATGAAGTTTGAGGGCCCTAGTAGTCCTGGTTCTCTGCTCATTCTCTATGTCCTATATGCAAAAATGTGGAGGTGCAGCCATTCTCCATTTAAATGGTCATATGCAGTAGCCAGTTTAGACCTCATCCAAGGTGGGTATTTCATACACTGTGGTGTTAGCTGCAGTGCAAATTTTTATTATGCTGTTTGTTTCGCTAAGCCCTTGCTTTATGCATACAGTGGTCAAGGAAAGAAAACCTCAGACAAACAACCTCCCAGCTTTTCCAGTGTCTCTGTGGTCAATATAACTAAATTTTGAGTAAAAGCTTCTTTTATCATCTCAGTTAGCTTGTTAACATATAATAGACACTGCTGAGTAGTACATCTGGTTAATGATTATCTTTTACATATTGATATTAGTACCTGAAGTGGGAACATCTCATTTCCTGAATATGATTACCATTCTGAAATCTTATGCACAGGCAAAAAACCCCAATTCTATAAATTAAACAAGAAGTTCTAAGAACTTATATCCCCCAGTTCACATCCAGATACTAATGCATCTCATTTACTTTGTTGCTATTCCCTTGAGTTATCTGTGTCATGCAGACCAGTCTTGCATGTCATGTTAACTATCCACTGAAAAAAGCTAGAAGTGTACTTGTAACAGTGCCCTAAGCTAGCATACAAGGTAGGTAGAAGAACATAAAAAATTCATCACTGTTACATTTCAAGTTGCTGGGATATTTTAATTCCAATAGGACAGAACCCATGTCAGCTAAAGATGGAGCTATAATTAAACTGATATGGCATTCACAATTGCCTTGAAACCCGCTGTAGTTGTCATATGTTTCTTTTCCCCATCTTTAAACTATATGGAAATCAATTATCTCAACAAACCAGCTGTAAGGACTGTATGCCAACCACTTACACTTGAAGTGAATAAATTATTTGAAATTCATTATTGATGTGAACAACTCTCCAAGATTTAAAGCACCAGTCCATTTTCTGTGCTGAGATTCACATGGAATTTTAACAAGTCTAGCACTATCCTCCGTCATAAATTCGTATAGCAAACTGTTATGCAAATAGCTAGAGTTCAGGGATTGGCAAGCCGTGCAGAGAAAATTATGCTTCAGATGACAAAGTGCCCGTGAGTTAATGGTTCTTTACATTTAGTGACAAATTTGTTCCTGATTTACCCCAGAGTGACAGACACAGGGTAAAAGGGGGACATCGGAGACTGAAAATACCATTTGTGTGTCAAGGATGTTAGCAACCTGGAGTGGTGATAGGCACTGGTGTCTACAGGATATGAAATTGAGTTGATGTGATGTCATTTTGGCTCTACTGTAACCTGGTTATCTCTTGCCAAGACTTCATGTATGATTAGTCAGCTCGGAGAGGACAGCAAGCCTTATCAGGCACACTTCCTGACATTCCTGTCAACTTAAGAAATGTGGTTAAGGAATTTAAGATGAGGTGTCACATCTTCATATCAAATCCCATTGAGTCACCACCTACAAGTTTGAAGATTCCTTCTAAAAATATTAATGAAAAGAAAAAATGAAGTTTGGGCTGGATTTGACCTTGTAATGCATTTTGCATGCTACATCCCTCTAAGTTATTGTCTTTAATATACATACCTTTCCTTTGTATGAATGGAAAATAATTGTTATGCAGACTGTGGAAAAATAATATTCATTAATACAATGCAAAGGCTTGTTCTGACTTAGCTGACTTCTAGTCTGTAGAATAAGGCAACCCTTTATGTGTCTGAGCAATTTTAAAAGAAAATCCTTGTGTAAAAAGCTTGCAATCCCATATATTTAGCAAGGACTATATTTGGAATGATTAATAGACAGATGAAAATACTAAGCATAACAATATTTTTTCATCTTTTCAAAGGAAATGCTCATACAATATAATATTCACACTATATACAGACTCTTTCAAGTTTCTTTTCAAAAGCAAGTTAGCAGCATGCTATTTTTATGCCATTACATTTGTCCGACTGCACAATTTGTATTAATAAAAGCAGTTGCATTCTCTTCTTTGCAGTGGGGCTCTAAGTTAAAATTCACTGCTAAGCTGAAAAGATTCCTTATATGCTTCAGACCAAAACACTGCATAAACAAGGGACACTAAAGGGTCTGTCTATAGACTGTCATCTGGAAGAGTGAACATGCATAAATACCTAGTATTTCAGCCATCGCCAATGTATTCTTCCAAGTATTTCAGGGCCTGCTATGTTCCGAAGAGTCTTCTCAGGCAGCATATAACTGCTTCACAGCCCATAAAGAGAAACTTACACAGTTCTAAGTCCTGACACTTAAGGTACCTCCTACTCCTTCAATAACAGATTTTACAGTTAATAATTAAAAACATATCAGTACAGAATGAGAAGCCCCATGAAAAATAATTCTACATGGCACAAACATTCATGACTCCTTCATATAGAGATAATGCTGGTGCTTGGGATGCAGGTCCAGAAGACATGTAAACTTTGTAAACACATTGGAGAACAGATACAGAAGACTGTAACAGGCTGAAAGCTTATAATTACATTATAACCTTTCCTCTTTCTGTTACTGAGTAGAGCAGCAATAAACTTCTTTTTACACTTTGTCTTATTTATGTTGTTATTTCACAACATTATTGTTGTTTCATTATTTGTTGTTTCACAAAAAATCACTATTTAGTTGAATAGTCCTACAAGTGATTTTTGCTCTTCCAGAACCAGTTTGTGATGTCTGAGGATGTGTCCCTTGAATTCTTGCTCCAAATTTAAATGTATTTATTGTCTAATCTTAATATGACAAAACCAGGAAGAACCAGTGTGAACACTGTGAACAGAGCAAATGACTGAGACCTCTAACTCTGCCATTTTTCTCGTGACAATAAAATGCTAAAGCAAGAGCATCTGTGATCAGCTGTTCAGCAGGCTAAGCCTGTGCTTGTCTTGAAGAACTGTCCAGCACCCAGAAGAATTTCCCTCCAAAAAATAAATGGTAAGTTGTAGATGTATTTGTCACAACAAGTACAAAGCTAGACAACCTCTTTCTTACCAAACCCTCATGACTATGTCAGAGCAGACAAAAACGAACATAAAAGAAACAATGGCTTAACACCTCAGTTATCTCAAACTGATTTATAGAACCTTCAGTGATTCAGAGAAGACTTTTACTGCTAGTGTACAGACTTCAATCTGAAACCATGCAAAACTTTATCTGATTGTGAATTGTCTTCTGAAAGTCTTCTCCTGTGGAACAATAATTTGTGTGGATCTCTCAGTCTATAAGCAGGTATGAGAAAAGAGCAATCAATTTATGCTTTAGACTAGAGCATCATTTCCAAATTTTCCAAGCTATACAGGCCTGAGAATACTACTAGCTCTCTCATGCTTAGATCTGACAGCTGAGTTGAATTTAGCTGAAACAACCTGCTTTTCCTAGGGATAGACATCTACCTTTTTAGATGCTGAATATTTATACACTAATATTATCCTTGGGAGTGCTACTTAACTACAATCTACCTCTACAGTTGCTTGTCACCTACGACATCAATATTTCCGTCAAGGAAATGGATGTGCACAAGACTGTCAACTGTCAATGCCTTACAGTCCCACAGGCCCTGGAGCAAGATTGGGAAATAAGAGTCTTACCAGTAGGACTCCAAGCATGTTTATGCCATCTACAGTTGTCAAGGGACGCTATCCCACACACATCTCAAAACCAGCCACCACTCTAAAAAAAACAACATCTAGTAAGAATACGCATCACCTGGGTATAGGTATGTGCTGTGTGGACGTAACTCCCAGGTTTTCATGTCTAATGAAGTAAATTAAACCAACAGATGATTGACTGGTAAATGATGTAGATCTCTCTTGCTGAAATTGTCCCACAGAGGGAGAAGGCAAGACCGTGGGAAGAGAGGGAGGTTGTTTATGAGAAAGCAAAAATGGTGTTATAGGACAGTGATTAAGACACAGAAGGTGGTGAATATGAGAGATGAAAGTTCATAGTAGTGGAACTTCAGTTCAGGGTAAGATTCAGTTCACCTAAATGTCAGTGTCTAAACATTTGATGTTGAACCTGTGCATTTCCCAGGCTACCTCCATAGTCAAGAAAGCAAGAAAGGCACCCCCAAAGGGTGAAGTACCTCCTAGAATGAGAATTATCCAAGACCAGAGGAAGTGATTCTGTCCCAGGGATGACTATTTCATCTACTTGAGAGAGTCCAATGGAGGGCTACGAGGATGATTAGTGGACTGGAACACCTGCCTTATGAGGAAAGGTTGAGAGACCTGGGGCTTTTTCGTCTGGAGAAGAGAAGACTGAGAGGGGATCTAATTAATGTGTATAAATATGAGGGCTGGGTGTAAAGAAGAAAGGGGCAATCTCTTTTCACTTGCACCTTGCGATAGGACAAGGGGCAATGGATGCAAGCTAGAGCACTGGAAGTTCCACCTCCACATAAGGAGGAACTTCTTTACTGTGGCGGTTACAGAGCACTGGAACGAGCTTCCCAGAGAGGTTGTGGAGTCTCCTTCTTTAGAGACATTCAAGACCCATCTGGATGAGTTCCTCTGTAACCTGCCCTAGATTCTATGGTCCTGCTTGGCAGGGGGGTTGGACTCGATGATCTCCAGCGGTCCCTTCCAACCCCTAACATTCTATGATTCTATGATGTCTTCAAAAGGAATGAAATAATGATAATCTCCCATTTGCATTGTCTGGTTTCAAAGGAAACACCAAGAATGCAAACAAGTTTACATAGATGAAAAAAATATTTTAAATCTTCTAGAAGAGAAAGTAACTCATGTTTCCTATGTCTTCCAATGAGAAGATTTTTAAAGATGGTTTGCTGCTTTCACATTCTTGATTTGTTCTTTGTCGTCTATAGCAACTTTACTAGCCACTTCAGCAGCTATGCTTCCATTCTCTACTCAGTCTAAAACCTTTGCATGTATTAGGAAAATAAGATGAGATGTCATGTCTGTCCATAAATACTTCTATTTATTCAGTCACATGGGGTCATTCAAAGCCTTATTGATGTGGCCAGTAATTTGATTTTGTAATGAACAGAAGGAGAAATTTCCATAAGAGGAATGGAAAGAACTGAGGAGCTAATGGCATACAGGACCGGAATACCATTTATCTGAGTCCTGAGAGCTTTCATCAGAAAAATCTCTGACATGCCTCCGTTTGCTTGCCTATCTATATCTAGGAACACATAAGAAGCCTTCCCAGAAAGTCAAATCTATAGCCACTGGAGAGCTCAGAAGAGAGTGAACATAATTTTTGTTAATGGACACTTTACACATTACTTATATTATCTTCTACTCCCAGCAGCTGAATGAAAATCTGTCCTCTCTGTTGTCTTCCTCTATTGTAGATTAACTTAATTAATTAGTTGTGGTTGCATCACTTTCTTGAAGGCCTGAACAGTAAACCTATATGTCTATAGTGGTGTGTTTTTTTTTTTTTTTTGGATGAAAGATCTTGCTAGGAGAAAGTCTGGAGACAAGTAATGGGAAAAGAATCTTGATTTTCCTGGGCTGGGTTTAAGGCTTGTATTTTGAGAGAGGATGACTATTTACCATGATCTGGAGAGGGATGTTTAGGTTAGACACAGGACACCAGCTAATATCAGGAGTAATTTTAAAATATTCTATTGTAGGTGTTCTGTTACCCAGTCTCTGTGAATGTTTACTTAAATAGATCTGTGTCTTGTTGAATACTGTTACAATTTCTGTTTTCTGACAATGGTGGTGTGCAAATGAGAGCTAGCTACAGTGAAATGCTGTGGCGGGATGAACAGTAGTGGTGAGTATACTCTTCATTATGTAGGTAGATTTTACTATGTGTAGCAATTAAAACTGTTTTAGTCCAGAAGTCAAAAAGAAGAAAAAATTTCCCCAGACCTTTTAACTTACAATCACAGCTTCAAGTGGCACATGACAAAGGCGGCTGCTCTGATTTCACATAAAGGTTCTGAAAAGAGTTCTTGGGGTTTGAACTCTCCAAGCTGTTATCAAGTCAGACCTCAATGCTTTTAGTGCAGAAGAGGTAAACAGTATTGGGCTGGATATTACTATCCTGTGACTACAATACTAAGTGGGTTATGTTTTTGGCATGTTTAGATATGGTAGACATTTAAGAAATAAGCACTGCAAAGGTCTAATTATTGCAAAATAATTACTGCTGTTGAAGTTGAAGCTTAGGAAATGTGAAGTGCATTCAGGAATTGCAATTCCCTGGAGGTGTGATTAGCTCACAATCACCACCCTTGTTGTTAAGAAAAGAAGACAGAGTTGACAAACACTGGTTGTGTCTGAGTTGCAAATTGTCACAGGCTAATTCACTGGGGCAGAAAACTGACCAACCTGTCAAGAATAGGGTCTTGTTGTATAGCAAATGATAGAGCAGTATTAGCTATTTACCTGGAAAATGGGATACAATTCTCTGCAGTGCTGCATACCGAAATGTGCATCAGTGATTGTGTTTGTTCCCCGGCTTATAGAACACAGGAGCATAAGACATTTTATGCAAACCTGTGTTTCTGCCTGTGTGCACTTGATATTGACCTCTATCTTTCTGTGAATAATTTTCTTGTGTAAATGCTTGTTATCCCTGTGTACTGGAGTTTGCAAGCACTCCCACTGGGTTGTTTTTCTGGTGGTTTTCTGTCTTTTTTTTTTTTAAGTTTCAGTCATTAGCAGACAGTAAAAAATACTTCAGGTTAGGAGAGAAGTACCCTCTTTAACCTATGAAAATTGCTTGTACTCTTCAAATGGTTATAGTGACAGGAAGTTTCTGAGCTGAAGGTCGCCTTACACGGGGCCAGTATGGGCCCCTAGTAGCACATATGAAATACTGATCATGAAGTCTTCACATACTGTTAAGGAGTTACTGTAGCACAGTTATTAAGCATGTGCAGACTCTGACCCCAAATCTTTAATCTAGAAGGAAGAGACCTTTGCAGTGAAGCAAATAACTAATATTTGTTTATAAGGGAGGAAAAAGAAGGAACAGAGGGAGTTAGGGGATATCAGAGACAGGGGAGTGGAATTCCAGTTTGGGGCATTGCACTGGGAGCTCCCTAAACATTTTCTGCTTGTTGCTAGTCTTGTAAGTAGGTGTGTTTTAATGTGAACTTGGAAAGCTTGAGGAAAACACTGCTACCTTCCTGGAAGTTAGACTATCTGGTGGCTGAGTTGCAAGATAAAGTGTGGGAACAGAGTAAGTCCATGGTAGTTAGACAAAAATAATGAGGAATGTGGTAGGAAAGGATAATGATCTCCCCTATCTGTATTAGAGTCCTCAGCTTTTCAAGATATTTTCTCTTGGCGAAGCTTTTTCTATTCTATATAGATAGAAAAATCCTTTGGGGCTTTTTTTGCTTGCTGCATAGTCCTAATGTGTTTCAGAGCTATTAAATACATTAATTGTTAGTTAAATTGAGGCTCCTAGAGTAGCCTTTGCTTTCTAAAATGTGCATAGGTGCAAGACAGTAAATAAATACTTGTGCAAATCAAAAGACTTTATAAATAAGGTGATTGAGGATTATATTCTAATATAAGCTTTCTGTTCAGGGTGAATATTAGTGCAAAGCACACCATGAAACTCAGCGCACTTACAAGTCAAACCTTGTTCTGTGATCTGCCAGATGCATGAAGTGAGAATAAGTATGCACTTAATAAATTTTGGAAGAGTATAAATTATCCAAAATGTCTGTGTGGATGAGTTTAAATTTTTGCATATAAACCTATGGTGTGGTAAGCCTCTCCTCATCTCTGCTCTGAATACTTGGAAGCACAAAGCCTAGCAGTAAGGGGCATCTCTGGTCGTTGAGCTGAATACAAAAAGGAAAGGGTTTTATGTTAAGACCAAGAGTTGAACCAAAGTTCGACTAGTCTTTTAGCTATGTCTGAAGATAAGAATAAGACTAATCTCTGGAAATACCAGTTTGCTAGCTTAAAGTCTTTTTTGAGTCTACAGAAGCAGCATCTTGCTCTCTGCATTCAGAAAATAATTCTATATATAACTTTCTGTGAATACTCTCTACAATCTAGTCATTACTTGTTCTAAAAAGGTCTCTTTGGACTGTCTGAACTCAGTAAAAGATATATTAAATAAGATATCAATTGTCATCTGAATACATGGAGGAATACTGGACTATCAATATTTTTTTTCTGATTTTTTTTCTCGATTAGGTGATAAAGATCTGAACGCAGCAGCTGCAGGAATGTTTCACTTGTGTTGACAGCATTATTTTTCACGTGAAAGAGGTTATTATCTTCTCTAGGGACTGCTTTTCATGTGATGCTGTGTTTGTGATGCAGCAGATGCATGTCAGATATTAAGACTCCTAACTCTCTTATCTCTGCTTCTGGAAGGAGCATGTTAGGAAACAAGGACTCAAAAAAGCTTCATGGCTTAATAAGTCCCATTGCTCTTGCTGTTTTGTAAACTTCAGATCAAACTTGACAATAGTTGGGCTTTTTGTCTTGCTCGCTTTACTTGGAAAACTATTCAGGAATGCCGTTGTCCTGATGGGTAGAATCCGCCTTCTAATTTCCAGTCTTAAAGAATTCAGTTTACATGCATTTCTTCTTCACCTGTGTACTTTAACCTTTAGCTTCATTCATTCTTTTGAATCCCTGATGTTTTCCCTGAATTCTATTAATAGAGAGCAGTGATATCCCATGATGAGCTTTTCTAAATTTATTATCATATAATATTCTCTTCATTCCTCTGACATCAACTTTTTTTCTGTGCATATTTCTGTTTAACTTTTAAAAATATGAATAACCAGAGCTGTCCTGAGCATTCCAGATATTTTGACAAAGATTAATATTTCCCAGTGTGTCTTGGAAATGCCTGGCTTAATTCGATCTGGCTGCTCATTTACTTTTTCACATCGCATTGATGGCTCATCCTGTGACTGGTGACTAATATGCCCAGGTTTCTTTTCTCTGTGACATCTGCAATTGATGAGCGCATAGCTTCTAGCAAAATTTTCTGTTATTAGTCCTCTAATGAGCTGAAAGGTATTGAAAGCTGAATGTGTAAGAGTTGCCTCTGTCATGTTAGTGACCTACAGAATGTTTTTAATTTTGCTTGTAGCAACTTGGTAGAACTTCTGGGTTACTTTATTTGTAAATCTGAGTGAAAGGGGGATTATAGCTATCTGCGTTCTGAGCTAGGTATGAAGTTTGTAATTTGCATTGTAAGGGTGTAAACCAAGAACCCTGGACCTCCAGAGCTGCAGCACAGTAAAGGAGAATTACTGAGAGCAAGTGTCACACTCCCGTAAGTGTGGTGATGTGTGAGGTGCGTGGCTCTTGAGAAACCTGGAGGTACTAGGAAGGAGGAATTGAAGGCATACGAGGCCTCCCACAGATATGGCCACTTTGACGACCTTTTGCAAACAAGCCACTGAGCATCTTCTAAACTTCAAACATTTTTTTAGTTTTAATTACCACAGTTTCTGAAGGTTTTTGATTGGGGACAAAACATTTTTCATTTTGTGTCTATCTTACAATGAAATACAGGAAGATAGAGATATCAGCCTTTGGGTCCAACCTTCAGTTGTTTCACTACCCTTTGAACTTAAGTAGAATGCAAGAGAAGCTGAACTGGTGAATATTAATGAGTTGGGCCTATGCTCCTCCTGAACACTGAGAGACACAGCCACTGGAGTGGGGAAAAAAAAAAGGCAGCTACTGGGCGGGAGGAGTTATAAAGGCAATGAAAAAGTGACGTCTAAGAAAATCTCCTTCTACATTTAAGTTAGATTTTCAGAGATGTATCAGCAGGCACTTAACATACCAACATCACCTTGAGCTGGGGCATCGGTGCAAATTCAGGCATGTTTCTACAAACTTCGCTAAAGGCCTTTGTGAACTTATTAGCTTAGAATTCCCTGTGCTGTGCTGCACTGATGACTGTATCTGCCCTACAGCTTATGAACGCAAGGGCCAACAGTGAACACTATTCCTTTAACTTATTGGTAGCTACTTTAATTCCCCAGAACATTACATCCTGCTACTTACCAGGCATTTGTTCAGTGCTGTGTATTTTAAAGACCTTCAAGTTATAATTTAAACTAAGTGCACAGCTGGAGGTGGGGGAGGAAATGATTGACAACTAGAGTAAGATTCAAGTATTTGTTGTGTTTTTTTTTGTGAAAATACTCAAGGTCAGAACCATTTTATTTTTTTGAAGAGTAACCGAGTATCTGAAGAGTCGAAATTCTGTAGGGAAGAACATGCACAAGATTGAGGGCATACAGTTTCAAGCACGGAACCTGGCAAGTGATACTGTAATGTATCATGTAAATGATATGAAGTGGGAACATTTTAAAGTGTTTTTTGTTTTAATTCGCAAGCTCATCACTTCTTAAAATGTAAGATACAAAGGCCTTTCTTGAATAGGGCATATATACTTTTCTTGCAAATCTGAAATGTTATATGTAGCTTTCCAATGATGAAACTATTAACTGTGCCTTTATTGACATCTCTTGTCTATACAGAAATAAACAGTCAGCCTACTTATTTTTTCTTAAGAGTATAAAGAGCAGGCAAGGAGTTTTGTGGCTAAGGCATTCTAACTATAATATTAAAATACCGTTGAAGTTTGACTGGGTAAATAGCTCAAAAAGCTTTATCTACAATAAAGTTGTGATTGTGTTATTTGTCTTTTGTCAACTGTCACTTCTTTTTCGTGTTGGCATTAATTACCTTAACTTTTCCTTCCATTGCTTTTACAGTCAATTTAAAATTTCAGTTTGTGAATTTGAGAGACAGATGACTGCCCCTATTTTTGGTTCTCTGTTCTCAGATGAACTCACATGCCTAAAACAACGCAGAATTTTAGAATAAGAATCACTTTAGACTGTCCTGCTCTTTTTTTTTTTCCCTTTCACTATTTGTAAACTCCGATACCTAGGAAAAAAAAAACCAAACCTGTATAATAAAGCAGTGGTTGATGCACTTGCGTAATGAACTCCAGGACAGTTATTTTTGCTAGTTAGTGGAGCTGGTGCCAAGAGTGCACGGAGGCAGATTTCTTTCCTATCACTGTTTCTTTCCATCCAATTGGGTCCCCCCAGGAACCATTTCTGAGAAACTTTGAGTGTGTAGTAAAAATGATTGGGCAGAATGGAAGCACAGTATCATATCTTGATGTATGGTTCCACACTAAAACACTGAAATGTTATAGGAGCTAAAGAGACTGTTAAGACACAAAAGGCAAAGCAAGATGAACAAAAGAAGACAAAGCATTTAAATCCATGTGAATGTAAATAAAAATCTGAAATACTTCAAGGCTGATTACTAGGTAGTTCCTTTAAATAAGAAAGGAATAAACTGAGATAAGGACCATACTTTAAAGAAATGATGGAGAAGATAAAGAGTAGGACACTTACTTTAGATGATTACAGCAGGAAAATAAAGTAAGAAAATTTCAAGTAATAAAAGTAATTTATTAATTTGCAGAATATACAATTCCAGGCAGTTAGTGAAAAGAGATCACAACGTGTACGCCGGAGGGAGAAAATAATACCCAAGGAAGTCTGTAGGAAGGACAGATCACAGTGGGGTTTAATTACTTCAATACTAATTAGATAATTGGTTACATAAGGAGGGAATATGTTTCTAAACAGGCAAGATATATATTTGTATTCAGTATAAGTGTGGGAAATGTGAAAGTTACAGATAGATTCTTCATGGATGTTAAGGGTCTGTGATACTCACCAAGTGCAGTGAGATGTGAAAATGCAGAATGCCTTTGGAATCCACGTGTGTGTACCACTTTGAAAAACAGCCACAGGGAAGTTCCAGCTGAACAGTTTGTAAAAGGAGGGGAATACACACGTGTAGATCAAGATACAAAACAGGGAGAAAAAAAAAAATTAACATTCTTGTAATGCACTTGCATCTTTGGTTTGTATTGTCCATTCTTTGTAGATAGTAGCATTTATTACTGTGTGTATTATTTTACACTGTATATATAAATAAAATGCAGAATTTTACCTGTGTTTAGCTTGCACAACTTCTCCCTTTTCAAACCCAAAGAAGAGCTGTATGCCCAGTAACTTTTCTAATGTTCCAAAGCTACTTCATGGCCTAATAAAATAATGCTGCTCTTACTATAGATAACTCAATATGTTTATCTGTTTACATGTTTGTATGTGTGTATATATATAAAATTCCTTTGATTTTTTTTTTTGCATTCACTATCATAATTTTCCTAAATTATATTCCCTGATACAACCCACTTGCTGGATTCTCCAGAAGCTTCCAATAGAAGTATAGTTAGTGCCAATTCCTTTTCCTTACATCATAAAGTAGATATTATTATTGGGTCATTTCATTCTTCCCGTTGGAACGTAATTCAATCTTCCGACATGGAGCTGGCAGGAGTTCGCTAAATCCTTCATTTAGTTTCCTTAAGCGGTTATTTGTTTCAATAGAAGTACTTTTAGAGGTGTACCATGTAACGAGGACTTTTATTTTCAATATATGATGCTTTAGAAACTTAATAACAGGCATACTTGCAGTTTGATTCCTTTCAATGAGATTAAATGTGAATTGTGTAAAATAAAATGTTAAAAGGTAGTAAAATGAATCAATCCCTGCGTTTTAGTAGTCATTAGAGAGGATATTCTTTAGAGAGAATTTTCTTTATATCAAAATAGTATGACATTGTATGTGCTACTTAGGATGCTATAGACAGCAGCATAAAGATCTGGATTGCAGAGAGTTATAACAGGTGATTTTGGAGGGAGGAGAATTTACTGAAGTACTGATAGGTGATACTCAGAGTGACAGATACGAAGGTGGGATCAAATTATTTCTGGCGTACAGTAATTGTTGTCTTGATAGAATGAATTTTTTTCTGTGGCATCCCTTGAGGCTTAGACATGTCTGTCTTCTTGAGCTTCAAGTTACTTTTTTTGTCTGACTTCAGGCAAAGACTCATAAGCTTGTCCTAAATCAAGCTGGGTAGATCTCACTTTTAGACTTGAATCTCTTCTATTCAAAGTTAGCGTTCTTACACGGTTGCCTGAATAACCTGTGTAATTGCTTGTTAACCGGAAAACATCAAGGACAAAAGCTTTGCTAAAGCCAGCACAACTCTTTGTAATCTTTTTCCTTAAGTGAAATTAACTTGTTCTTGTCCTGATGCAATCTTCGGTGTCACTAGATCTATCCACACCTTGCCAAACTTCACAGTCGCTTTGTACCTTGTATCTGGCAGGAGCCTACTTTCCTTACACCTTGTTTTCCCTTGTGGCTGCAACGTAGCCATCCCTCAAGCAAATGAAGTTGCTGTTAGATGTATTAAGTTTGAGAATGATCTTTCTTTCAAGCAGTTTACTTTGCTCAAGGTTATCACAATTAAATGCTGGTGTCAACAAAACCTTTCTCTAGCTCTCTTTTGTTAGCCTTCAGCATTTTACTTTTAAAACAGCAACTCAAATTGCCATCAGCTGAACCACTGAGCTTTTTTTATTTTATATGGTTATTTTGTAATTGAACAACAGGCATGGGAGTGTGGGTTTGGGAGCACTCAAATGACAGAATTGTTTATTCCTTTGCTGAATTCAGAACAATACCTTGGAGAAGTTCTTGGCAATATCAGTGGGGTTTTATCCTTCTCTGTTTGAAAGAGAGTGAAATATCTAACAAGTAGTCAGGGAAGTCCAATTTTTTTCAGGGTTGTGAGGCAGAAGCTAGTTTTGGACAACCTCCAATGGACAGCTCTTGAGCCACATAAGCAATTCTTGAAACTGCCAATTACAGCAGTAAGCCACGGTATATCAATTAATGCTTGAAGAGTTGCTCAAGAAAATCCTTCATACAAAATGTTCTCTTGGTTATTATCTGAAAGAATTTTTCTGTGTTCAATTAGGTCAAATGCATGCATTACTTAGGAATAATTCTAAGAATTAATTTATTTTCCTTTCTAATTTTAATTGTCTGCAGAAGCTTATTAGAAAAAAATCACCTGATAAAAGCTTTGTTTTCCCTTTCTCTGCTTTCAGTTCATAAGAATGTAGAAAAAAAAGTAGACACTTCAAATGACCTGTGTGAGATTCTCAGCTTCAGCAAAAACCTCATAGCTCCAGTGATATCAATAGATTTATGTGTTTGGTTTGAGAATCCAGTAATTATAGTATATTATTAATAAGTATAGGTTATATAATGTAAATGATTAATGTAGAATATATAATACTAAAATATACATTGTTAAGAAATATATAGTTACTTTCTTCTGAATTTTCCTTCATGCAGGATTTTAGGACTTTGTGAGTTTTTTGCTTTGGAACAAAGCCCTATTGCAAAATCCTTTGTGAAACTGAACAACTTTTGGGTTTAGAGTTTTGATTCTATTCACTAACTCACACATTTAGTCTGGTAAATTTAACTTGGATTCTTGTTTTGGATCAAAACTAAGCCGCAGCTCTTGGTGAGGAATACATTGGCAGGCCTGCATTATGAAACAGAGGTGTTCTATGATGTTGCTTGCTATTTTCAGTACACCTCAGTTCTGGTCTCCTGTTTGTCCCTCATCTCCCTCTCAATTTTCACATCGGTGCTGGGTACTCCAGGGCAAAAAAAAACCCTCATGGCCAGAGTCGTGGCTCTCTCTTGATGTGGGACCAGAACTGGAAGATGCACTCTAGACTCCGCCATCATGGCATATGATCTTACGCAGATGAGAAGTTGCTACAGCCTAAATATGAAGTTAAAGCTATTAGTAAAATTAGTCTGATTAGGGCAGGTATGCAACAGGTGATTTTATTTCCCCGCAGTGTTCAGGAAGAACACTGGAATGTCAGGAATCAAATCTCCTGGACCTAATTCTCATTTGCACAGAGGCCATATTGCGCATCAGGAACATCAGTTTTATCAGCCTAATTTTAAAAAATAATTACTTAATTTTTTCAGCTAAAAGGTATTTTATAGGTTTTTGGATGTTTGGAGAAGTTCTCTCTGATTATTTTACTTTCATTTTTTTCTGGCTCTTTTTTTTCAGCAAGAATATCTTCCACATATCTCAGGCTTGTCTGCCATGCTTCTGGGGCCAGGCTGTGAAGATGGATAAGTCCAGTCAGTGTGCTGTCTCCTTTGCAAGAA
The DNA here is from genome assembly GCA_033124195.1 of Coracias cyanogaster. Classification (NCBI taxonomy): domain Eukaryota; kingdom Metazoa; phylum Chordata; class Aves; order Coraciiformes; family Coraciidae; genus Coracias; species Coracias cyanogaster. The sequence goes on along the minus strand of JAVSBS010026214.1, from coordinate 50,956 downwards.
ATTCCCATCTTAAAATATGAACGCAGAAGATCCGTATAACAAAAACACTTCTCAAAGACCTTTTCTTTGGTGTTTTAATGATCATGCATTTTCTGTTGCTTTTCTTAGTTTAATACTTTGCTGAAACGTTTGTTGATCTTACTGATAGCTTCAGTATAACGTGTTGTCAAACTTGTTCTGGTAACTTAGAATTTTCCTTTAAGTTTTTCCAGGTGCTATCTACTAGATTTCTTTTTGCCTCTTTGTGTTACCTTTCCTTCATAAATGGGGACTTTTTTACTGCTTTGGGGAAGTTTGTGCTTTCTGCTGCTTGTTTCTTTTCCTCATACTGCCATATATCTTTCTTTATCTTGACTTGTCTGATTAGAAGGCACCTCTTTATTTGTTAAGGTATTTGTTGATTCTGTCACTAGTACTGGACTTGAACATCCACCTGAATTAACTTAAAATACGTACTTAAATTGTTTTATCCAACTAATTTGTCCTGAGGCACGTTAGTATCACTGACTGCCTTACAGAAGAAATAACAGAAAATTGCGGGAGGGTCATCCTTCTTGGACAGCTGTACTTGGTAGGAATAGCAGTTTCTACCCATTGCTTTGGTCTTGGTCCCCTAAAGTTTATCACCAAGCTTCTCAAGCGGAGTTAAAATGTAGAGGCATCTGTAATGCTGTTGGGAAAACTGCATAGCAGCTGTCATTGCACCCAGAGACAGTCTGCATGCTTAGAAGTTAGTTTATTGTTTCATGACACTCATCAGTTTGGATAAAGTAAAAAAGAATATTGAGTTTTAATTACAAATGGACAGGGCTTTTAAAACCATTAGCTTTCAAACAGCTGTCTGTTATTCACTTAATTTAGATAAAGGCTTTCATTAGTTTTCTATACGCATGTTAGCGAGAAAAGTCGAAGAAGCTTTTGTTCATCAGCAGACCTGAATATTCCATTCCCTCGCTGACATCTGTGAAGCCTGGATCTGAATAATTCTTCAAGCATAGACAATTTCAGAAGGTCTTGCATATCTACAGGGAGTTTTCTTCACCCTCTACAAGTCCATTCCCCCACCTGCCTACACCTGTCCTATCAATCAAAACTTGCAAAGTCTACTGGCCAGCACTATTCTTGCTGCACGCTTACATTAATGTTTTCTACCAAGTTTGAGGATTATTTATGATTTCAAATGCACACTCCATACACTATTTGTAGGATTTGGAAGCAATATTAACATTAATGAACACTCTGCTTTGTTAGTAAGCAAAAGATCTGAGATGCTTTAGTAATCTTTGCACAGTGGATTTTGACAAATTCTCCAGCCGTGAAGCCTTTTTCTTCAGAGACGACATATGCAATAGGTGATTTACAGGTCACATTGTTTCTTCCTCTGTTTTTCTTCTTGCTTCAACAATTAACTATAATCAATGATTTAACTATTCATGGAACCAGATAGAGTAGAAAATACTTAAAAACCTAACTCTTGCTATCTCCAGGTACCCCTCGTTACATGGCGAAGGGTTTCTATCGGTACATGCTAATCAACAGAGAATGTGAAAGCACATAGAGGTTACTCAAAATGTTATACAAGCTTACTGGATTCTGCCTTATCCATGTGGTATTAAAAATAAGAGATTAGGGTTCAGCTTCTTTCTGGTAACAATAGCTCTGTTTTGAAGGGAGGGACACTTTTGTCCATGTCTAACTAAGGAGTTATGCATCTGCGTAGATCCAGTTGTTGAAATCTGGCCCAATATTAAGTGAGAGTGATAACCCAAACTTCTTTCAGTGAGCAGTTATATGTGGACAGGAGGTACTTAAAACTTTATGTAGTTTAAAACTAGGTTTTCCACTGAAGACGGGTTATGGGAACTGTGGGAAATTGTGTAATAATTCTTAGATGTGTGAAAACAGAGTGAAAGAGTCTGTGAATCAGTGTTAAAAAAATCTTATATGAAAATGGCTACTTTGTCACTTATGTAATTTAGTACAAGTCTAGCAGAAATTTTGGAGTTACTGGTAAGATTTCATCCCAGTGTTTCTGAATCTCATTAGCTTTGTTTATTCCTGCTGCATAAAGAAGTCCAAAAGCTGTTGGGTGAGGGTTTGGTTGTTTTTTCTTGGGTTTGTTGTTGTTTTTTTTTTTTTTTGATAAGCTGCCTTTTCAGTTAGAAGTCTGAAGGTGCTGTGGTCCTCGTCTCTTCTGCATTTCTCTTCCAATTCTATCAGTATCACAGCCAGATCAATCTTTTCTAGCTACAATTTTTAAGTGACCCTTCTTGTCTCTTATTTCTTTAGTTCCTTCTCCAAAACTTAGGTTAGATCGGTCCTTTTTATTAAATCTCACTGTTTCCAAGCTGCTGTTCTGTCACTTCTGCCTTCTTGGAAATCTGCTGCAAGACTTGTGCATTTTCATATAATGCCATGACAGTCATGTCTCCAAAGGACCATCTGTTAGTGACTACAGTGACAAAAAAACAGAGTCAACAGAGAGTACGCTCTGGAGAGAAAAAAGAAATGGTGACACAGTAGCTTTCTCTCTGTATTTACTGCCCTGTCTCCTACTACTCCTTTTTTCCCCCTTCTAGGACTTTTATCTGCCCTTTTTTGTTCTTTATTCACCATATTATTCTTTTTTTGTAACTGCTTTTTCTCACTGTCTGTTTTTTCCACAGATGTGCATTTTTTTACATTATTCATTTTCTTTAAATTGTCCCTGCTCACCTTTACCTTCCGTATTTTTTGCCTCCCTTCCTCTTACTAGGGTTTTTGCTCTCTCCTCTGTTCTTTCATCCATTCTTCTTCTTCAGCCTTCCTTTAAGGCTTCTCTTCATTTCTGCAAGAAAGAGAGCTTCTGTCTCTTTACACTAAGTAACTGCTCTTTCTTTTCTCCAGTAATTTCAGTTCTTTTCTTTCCTCTGCTCTAATTCTAATGAGGTGGTAGTTTTACCCTTGCAGCCCAAGGGAGTTGTTCCTCTCCCTTTCTGAGGGACAGGACACCAGGTATATACTCATAAAAAGGGATGAGTGGAGATCGTATGAGAAGTGGGCAGTGACCCACCATTTAGTAACTGTCTTGTTCACATAAAGATGGGATTATATGAAAAAGGCAGCAAGTTACCCATTTCCTTTTTATGTACTTCAAACATGAACACTTGACTGTTTCCTCTAGGTGTTCAGAGACACTGCTCCTAGTGCCAAGGTATGCTGCAGACTGGACTATGCCCACATAAGTGTTTTTCTCCCTCTGTCCTGATCCAGTGTTTCTGAGTTTGGAGAGGGGGATGGCTACAAGGATTAAAAGCTCTGGCACGTGCCACTAAGTGCAGCATGAGTTTTTGTGTCATTGGATGGGCAGAGGCTGCATTACTTTATACAGTTTTCAGTTTGTGCCTTTATCCACCTCTGCCTGTATTGTACTCTGAGCAAGATGATGATGCAGTGGTTAAAAATGTTTTCAGGCTGCCTGTGTCCATAACTTAGTAACATTTCATTTGCATCGTGGCAGCTGACAATGTCTAAATACTAATCCTGTTAGTGTTGATAAGCCTGTTTATGGAAGATGCATTAAAATAGAGGGTCCCTTAGCAGTAATGGGCATTTCTGCAACCCTAATGTGAGAATTATTTAACATGTCATCTCATAAAAATGGAGCAGGATTCAATTAGTCCTGCATTAGATCTGTGGAGGCAGCATATGCACTGGCAGTTGCTCGCTTTGTGGCCTAAGATCAGAGCTGACTCCCAGTGGAAAATGTTTTTCTGTTAGGTAAATGTTAGGCTATCACAATTTCAGCAACATTAGATTCTGTAAACTGTATTGCAAAGGCCAGTGATGATTCCAGCAGGAGGAAAAGTCAGTTTAAATCCGGTTTTGCATTTCCTGACTCCAAAGGCAACCAGCAGGTAAATAGTTAGAAAGAATCACTTGCTGCCAAAATATAAGATATAGTTTTCTCAGATGTCTTTTTATTTTGAAATGTCCTGACATACATCCCTACATCAGTCTGGTATCTGGGATACCCTTACATCACTCAGCAGGCGTATTGATTCTATGCACTCAATTTAAGAGAATTATATGCTTTTTCTAGACCTCTGACATAGAATGTTCACAAAAATCTAGTATTCCAAGAGGACATGTGACGAAATGGTCTTTCTTACATGAGTTGTCTAAGTCACGGGTGGCTTGATGCTTTCATATGAATGGTTAAATATTTTGGTCGCTTCTTTTTTCATTTTTTTTTTATTTCTGAAGAAAAATCTTCTACAGATTTGTACAGAAGAATTGCTTACTTTTTCAGGGCCATCACCACATCCTTTTTCATCAATAACACATTGTAGAGATTCTGTAAACGTTATTTACAGGATAATACTAGAAATACTCTCCTAATGCTTGCATAGAAACTAACTGTGCTGTGGAAACTGAGTATCTTTCACTTACAAAATTCCATAAATTTAAGAATTTATAAACACAACATTTATATTTATTTTTATGATTGTGGCTATTCCTGGTATGTAATCCCTTTCACAAAGCCTGCTGAATCTCAATAGTATCCACAGATGCCTCAGTGATAACCACTGTAGTCAACCATCTCTAAGGCAACAGATAGATCTTCAGCAGTCCATATGAATCCTGGATTTTTTTCTTCATCTTTAGCAGGAATTCATCAAACAGATGATCAAGAGACAAATAATATCTCTATCATTATCATGTCTGTAATGAAACAGTCAGGACCCATATATATTTATATGAAAATGTCAGGAATTACTAAACATATTTATGTGAATTTAGTATATGTCTATATAAATGTATAAACATTACTAAACTGGAATTTTCTGTATGAGTTCCCATAGAGTAGAGGACATCAAGTAGCAGACATGAATAGAGATGGTAATAGCCAACAGCCATCATTTCTGGAACATGTTCCTAACATGATACATTTTAAATAGTCTTTGATAAAAGATAACAGTAATCTTTAGCTATAATGACCCAAAATCTGCAGCAAGATTGTCAGCACCCAGGTGGACCTACCTGAGAGGTTACAACATATCCCAGAGCAGCTCAACAGCACTAAGCAGAGCTGACATACAGGTAGAAATAACTCCATATTTGTCCTTTTTCAATATAACTTTACCATGACCAACACAGGCTGAATTGGTCAATGTTATTATGTTAAACAAGCACACTATGAATAGAGTACCTTGCATGGGGTTTGCTGTATAAAGCCAAAACCAAGTAAAAGCTGTCTGATTGAATTTTTCTGTTTAATACCATTGAAATAACTAATGTGAAATCCTTATTAACTTGATTTAATTGTGTTTTTAGAAAAAACAGATACTTATTTCTCTTAAACTACATCATTTAAACTCTGGGCTTCTTAATATTTACATAAAAATTGAAATCCAGCTACAGGACATAGAAAGAAAAAAGGTTTCTGCAAATAGTATGGGGTTTATTTTTTATTGAGAAACAAGCTAATTGCATTTGTAGTTGACTTATTGCAAATATTTTAGTGTTGCAAAATGCATCTTTGAATTGCTGCAGTGCATATAGGTGGTCTCTTCCATTTCATTAGTATGCTGGGTGGTTGGGGTGTGCCAGCTAAATACAGGCATCCTATGGGAGCTGGCCGTAGTCATAGCAACTGGATTGCTGTTTCAAAGAACTGTGTACGGGAGGGCTGGCGCATCTGAAGCACAAGGTGCTTAGTAAACGCTTGGCTTGCTAATTACTCGATGTGTTTCTTTAAAAACAGCAGTAAAAATCACTCAGTAAACAGACAAAGAAAACTCTGTGATGATTTTGAGTTGGTTTTGCATGAGTGACAAATTACTGGTAGCTTTAAGTGTTACCAGTCTTGCTTGCTGTTATGCCTCCCAAGCGCTCAGCGTTCGAGCCAGTGCTGTTGGGTAGCTGCAGCTATGGGTAGCATCACCAATGCTGCTCTAAGGCGTGAGAGCACTGTAAATGAGAGAGACAGCGCTGCAATATTAGGTGTGACAGGCTCTCAGGCCCCTGATGGTTGACTGGAAGCTCATTGAAATCACTGCAAATCTGAATGTGTCATCTGGGTTAGGCTCAAAGTACAGAAGAATGTTGAGAGATAGTGAAGACGGGAAAGAGATTTCCTTTTGAACATTCAGTAATATTTGAGTACCTAATTCCTTTGAGTTTCTGGTAGTCCTACCTGAAATGCAGTTTATTTTTTTCAAACTTTGTTTATGATGAAATCTGAAATTAAATCCTAAGTACATCACTGGAATGAATTATATGTGGTTTTCAGTCTGACTTTTATCTCATAGAAATGCTTATCAAGAGGGAAAAATTAGGTAGGTATTATGAGGAAGACGAAGTGATTCTGGTCTACCAAAGAGTGATGGATGAAGAGTTAAAAGAATTGTGAAAAATTTTCACCCTCTAGTGAAAAATAAATTATGATATCAATAAGAGTTAGTATGTACCAGAAATATGTACTGATTCAGAAGACAAAACCATAAAAATCAGTGGTGATACATGGAATTATGTGAACAAAATATTCTGGATGCTGCAAAATGTAATAGTGACAAATATGTTAAATACAGAAAGTATGGTTGAAAAGGAAGGCTGGTATTAGCTCAGTCAGCTGTGACAAATGCACAACTGGATAAGAATTAAATGAAAATATGCTGAATGTATTAAATTCAAGGGTTTTTATTTTTGTATGATAATTTTACATATAGTGAAGAATGTGATCAAGAACATTCACAATTCGAATATTTTTTCAAGGTCAAATGTCCAATTTGTTATCCCTATCACTTAAACTGCATAGAGAGATTGATAGATTTATATGTATGTTTTTTAAATATATATGTGTATGTATAGTAGCTATGGCTCTGGATCTCAGAAAGCCTTACCCTTTAAATCTAGTAGAGATGTTGTCATTTTCTTGAACCCAATTATTGTGGGACTAGTCTGCAGAATGGACTCAGATATGAAATGCAGGGTTGAAAACACACTTACTACTTTCTCTCCCCACCCCCAAAAGACAGCAAATGTATTTTTCTCAAATAGTTGCAAGATATTTAAATAAGGTAATTAAAGTTATTCTAAAGAACTTAACCTTCCACATGAAGTCATTTGTACTGACCTTTTTGTTTTTTTTTAATAGGATGCTGAGAATCCTGAAGAGTCCTTGCTAAAGGCTGGTAAGTCATTTATTTTGTTAAAATGTGAGGCATCCACATTTTTAGTGAAACCACAGTAAAATGCATGTCAATTAATTTGAAATCACATTTTCGTTTGAGATTTACTGGACAAAGGAGAGCATATTGTAAATGGTTTGGGGTTGGAGTTTTAGTTCTGAAGGCAGATACATCATGTTGTTTTCAATGTGGTTATTTCAGTGCATGAGGCAGATGTTGTGTAGGCACAGAAAGCTACACTAGCTGTTCCAATGTCTGCATAATTATTCTTCAACAACAATATTATAGCTCTTTTAAAATTATTTTAATATACCTGCAGGACTTTGCAGAACTTGCCCTGTCCTTCAGGTTTCATGAGATCACCCTTCTTTCAAAGTGTATCTTCTTCTTGCTTGTCTTTCTTTGGATAAGTAGTCTTTCTAATTTTTAAGCAGAAAAAGGCCTCCCTTTCTACTGCAACCTATAGTGAATGAGCTGTTTTCAAGTGAGTTGTGTCTTAAAACATTCTGAGTTGTCATATGTAGTACAAGTCTGAGACTTTTGAACACAGTTGTTTACAAACCAGCAAGAAACAGAATTCCAGATCTGAAACTGAATCTAGTAGATACTGTATTGAAGCTTAACAGGCCCTTTAAACAGCTAGTAACCACGGTTGTTTGTATGAAAAGTTGTGAAAAGGTGGTCTTGAGGATATGGATGCCCAAGGCACCCATAAAGACCATCTGGAGGCCTTAATCCAGAAAAGCTTTGGATATATGCTTAAGTATACACCAGTGACTGATTGCTTTCTCCAGACTCAAGTGAAGCAAGTCCTTTGCATTTATCCTGAGAAAACTTTACAGCGCTTGGTTGAATACAATGATTGATCAGTATATGCTTTACCTTTTCATGTTCCACCTCCTTATTGGTCTATGTAACCATGTGACTATTTCTTCCTCCTTTCCATTTATCTCCACAGTAGATGATCAGTTGAAGTTGCATTGCGTGGGTTTTATCTAATTTATGCATTAAGGTTGTTTCTGAGGATGGAGACTAAATGAGGGCAGACACTGCTGATAGGTTTGTCATCAGTCAGATGCCTTGCAATGAAATCTGAATTATCAGTATTGCTACGTCCCATCTATCACTCACCAAAATTCCCATTAACTAATGCTCCAGAAGGACATGCGCTCACATGCTAATCGCACATTTCCCACTGTGGTATGTTCTGGCAACCTCATTTTAAATTTTTGTCATAATCAAAACTTATCTCTTATTGTGTCTGTCTTCAAGATAACAATGAAATACGTTTTCTGCATATATTTTGTGAAATATAATGTGTTTTCTTATTATCTACACATAAGCAAATGTAACAAAACCCTTGAGTACAGAAATGTCTTGGTCTTATAAACTGTTACATGAAACACAGAAATTATAGGCACATAAATAATTATGATATAGTGTGCTGTCCAGTGTTTTAAGAATATTAAGCCTGCTATTTCATTATTGTAGCTATCATGTTAAAACAGAATGTTGCTTTTTTCTGTTTGGAAGTCCCTTAAGTCTTAAAGTATCTTCAGAGATGAGGGTCATACTCCTTTAATTTCCAATAGAAATCATAAAACTGCTACAAAATAATGCTTTGAATTCTCAATAGGTTTCTCCTTTCTGGTTTTACTTTATGATCATGCTTGCTGTTCCTCTTTTTTTTTTTTCTGGAGGAGTCATAATCTGACCTGAATTCTGACATCCTTTCACTAACACAGAAATGTTTACTCTACAACTGTTGTCTAATGAAATCTAGGACAAAATATGAAGAAAATTAATTATCTACTAATGTGAACTATCTGCAGCTAATTCAAATTACCTCCTTTCATCGTATCCCAGACCCTCTAAATAACAAATATTATTTTTTCTAGACATCAGGTGTCTAGTGCAAAAGATTTTCTAATTAATTAGTCATTTCTCTAATGTTTACATCTGAGATAATTAAAGAATAATGCCGTAAATAAATATTGATGAATATGAAGGGACTTCTAAAGCCTTATTTTTGCAGACAGTAACATAAAGTAAAGAGTTTTCTGCCCACATTTCCTTGAAAAGATGCACTTTTATGTAAAGGAATTCTCAGCTATGAGATGTTAAAATGCTGATCATATCATTACAGCAAATGCTAAACCTTCTTTGGGTTAATGTTTTAAGATATATTCAGGTTGTTTTTTTTTTTTATAACGTTAAATACTATTGCAGTACGATATCTATTGGAAACATAATACTACTTGTCAGAGACAGAAAGCATCATCAGTAATTTCAGTCTCTGGTGCTACCTCCCTTTGAAGGCCAGTGAGCAAAGACCCAGTCCTACAGTCCCAGCCCTGCAAACCTTGCTGGGCTTCTTTGCTTCTCCCCATTTGCTCTGTGTACAAGAACAGAAGATGGCTGAGCACAGGCAAGCTGGAATGATACCACGTTAGCACATTTCCACAGGCAAGATGTATATAGATGTGAGGCCACACAGCCCTTACAGTTCTTCTGTAGCCCAATATTAATTGCTCCAGTGCTCACCACCAGCAACAGTCAGATTTTAGCGGTGCTTGGGGTACGTTCCCCTAACGCAGCTGTTGATTTCTGTGGATAAGTTGACAAATGTCAGCTACGTGATGAGCCACAGGGTTCCTTACAAAGTTACATATGGTCATTTCCAGTGACTTTTTGTCCTGTTTATAGGTCATATCATAGGGTTTGCACTGATCAGGCAAAGCAATGGGTTGTGTCAGTGAAGATATTTTTGGAGATAAAAAATAGTATAAATAAGAAAAAATGAAAAGTTTAAGAACCCAGAAATGTGAGAGTAACAAAAAGTATTTCTGCTTAAGGAAAAATGATTTTTAAAATAGTAATTGAAAAAAATAATAACTCTTATCATTGAATCTAATGAAACCACTGAAATGTAGTCACTGCCTAGGGAGGCAAAATTGCCCTCTGCAAAAGCAAACTAGGGTGTTTCTAATCATGTTGTATGTCTGCATAAATCATGTATTTTCTATATTACATGATCTACTATTACCAATACTTTAGATAAAAACACAAAACATACACACTGCCTCATGTTTTTACAATCCTTTTCATTAAAGTATGACATAAGAAAACAGGGTCTTGCAGTATTTTAGCAATGTTTATAGTTTTATAGAAGAAAAGAATACTTGTTTAATATTTCAGTGAAGATGTTTCTATATTTCAGTTATAATTTAAGGATCATCCCAGGGCTGACTGAACTGCAGAACCATTTTTGAAAGACTCCTATTGATTCTATGGATGAGGGTACCAAACAGAGAACCTCAAGATCAAAGTAAATGTTCGTTTTCATATGTGAATCTGTCCAAATTCTTCTTCCAAAAAATATATTTTGAAGCATTAGTCAAGTTTTCTCTGTATTTTCTAGATGATTTTCTCATGTAGAATTGCTATAGAAAACTTCCATAGTGTAGGATTCGGAGGCTTTTTGGTCAATGACACATTTGTGGTTCTTTGTATGACCATTGATCTGGCAAGGCCAAAAGCTATTCCTCCCATCGTTCCGTACTAAAACCTCCCTAGGCAGCGATTACATTTTAGTGGTTTCATTAGCTTCAGTCAAATGCTGTGTTTGCCTTTCCTCATCACTTCAGTAATCTCATTCTCCTCTCTCTCTCAGCCTCCATGTGCTGTTCCTCAACAAGCATGCTCATGACATTCACTTTGCAGTGGGGAAGAGGAGCAGTATATTCTGTGTATTACAGCATTTGGATTTAGAAATCAATCTTCAGGATCTAGCCTAGATTTTGTAAGCCATTTGTGAAGAACAACAAGGCTTGCTCTACCCTTGCCTGAATACTGCAAAAATTACATAGCTTGCAATGCTGCCGGTCCCAGAGAAGCTGAAATAATGGAAGCCTCTAAGCTACTTCCATTCAAAGCTATGTGCCCACGCCTATGTAAAGGGTGGGATGTCATTGCTGTGTATGCTCAGAATACAGTGATCAGAGGGAAACCTTACGTCACATTAATAATAGAAGTGGCATGTCAAACTTGAAGTAATGAGGGGGCTTTGTGGGTTTTTTTTTTTCCGTTTTGCTGCCTAGAGAACACAAAGTGAAACGGTAATATTTTGGAGTTTGGATTGAAGTCACGCTACTTGGAAAAAGACTGCATTAAACCTCAAAAGACCTTCTGCCTTTAAATGCATTGCTGAACTTTGCAGTTTGGCAAAATATGCTTATTCACACACTTCAGTTAAAAAAGACAGCTAAAAATAGTTAATACAATCTAAATATGCATAAAATAACTTTAAGGTGTCAAGCTATCATCTCTGTTGGATGAGAACTGAAATATAAGCCAAAAATGTTAAAGGCCAGACAAAGATGCCCTTCTTAATTTTACAAAGTAATGTAGGTAAGCAGTTTCTGAATTTTGGGATTTGTCCCATCTATGTATAGCTATATAAAAGACTATTTAGTCAAAGAAAATTGGCCAGACTCTCTACCTACCAACTGAGATGTTTGTTCCATCCCACGAGATTCACATGAGTACAGGAAGCTGCAAGTTGGATGAATGACATCAGGTGGTGAGGAATCACGGCCTAAATACTTTTAATTGTGGGTCAATTCATTAACTACAAGAATGTGCACAAAATTCACATCGGTTCAAATGAAAAGTCTGTTGTGAAGTCTTTGAGGTGCAGAAATTTCTTGGAGGTAAAACAAATGAGAGAACACCCCAGATTCCAAGGGAGATGATAGTTCAGGAGCTAGGTCATCTGTAGGAGATGCAGATTGTCAGGATGCAAGTCTGGGGCCCAAGTGGTTGTTAAATATTTGTTTAGGTAAGAGCAGAAACTTGATGCCAGAACCCCTTTATTTTGTGCAAGTACCTTATCTGTTAAGTTAATGAGAATTCTGGTCGGCAGAATCTTGGAAAAATAAATCTGGGAGACCCTCAAGGTGGAATAAATTCTAGCTGTATAGTTCCTGGTAAATGTTTGTATAACCTGTTTATAAAATCCTCCAGTGGTAGCTATACCATGACTACCCCAGGCTATTAATTCTGCTGTTCCTTTCTTGCTACCAGAATTTTTTCTCAATCTGTAAACTGATTTGCTAGTGTAGTTGAAGCCATTATTGTTTTGATTATCTACTGTAGACATCAAGTTGAAGCATTCCCTGTTCTTTCTGTTTTTTCTTTGTTTACTAAATGTCTGGTTATTGGCCTCGGTTTGCCCATGTCTTTGCTAAAGCGCAGTTGACCCAGGTGACAGCTTTGTTTGCTTCACTGAAGCAATAGTAGTCTTGCTGAAGCCTTGCCAGTGGTGGCTAGAGGAGAACCATTATGACAAGGATTTTTCACTTTTTTTTAGTGTATGTATGTATGTATGCTTATATGCTGTGGTTTGTACATTTGTGTTACACATGTGTTTTTATGTTTATTAAAACAGGCACAAACATTTATAACATGAATTTTGTCACGTGTAAAAGCGTGACGTTATGGTCTCATGCTTTACTTGTGAACAAATCTAAGTCTGTTTTTAAACTTTATCTGCTTAGATTCAGATTATTTTTCAGTTTGTCAAAATCACTGTGAATTCTAGATCTCACCTACAATCTATGTGGGGTCTTTCTTATTTTGGTGGAAGCTGCTTATTTAGTAAATGTTCTTTCTGTTCCTTTAGGATAATAATGAAAATACTGAACGGAACCAGACCTACAAATAGGCCTTTTTATCTCCAGGGAGTATGTTTTACCATTTGATGGTAAACCATTATTAACTGCTGCATTTTTGTACCTGTTCTTTATTACTTTTGTGACAGCTGTACTTCCCTGATTCACCTATTAGAATATATTGTGTCAAAAGCTGTACAATACACAAGATTTCTTCCTCATCCAACAGATCTGTTGCTCTGTCGGAGAAGAAAACTGGAAAGTGTGTTTGACATGATTTGCCCTGGACCAATCCATGTTAGCTCTTAGGCATAACCACCATAGCATTTTTCAGACACCTAGTTACTTGTGATTAATTTGTGGTGGTAAATTAAATTATTGCAATTATACTTCCACAACTGACTGGCTTATGTTTCTGGTATTCGCTTTTATGATAGACATTGCATTTTACCTTTTTGGGTTTTCAGTTCCTCACAGGTATCTAATAAGCTTTAGCATGTTTGAATTGTTGCAGCTAGTTCAGTACATTTATTAGTCAGAGTGGCTGAATTGTTTCGTCCTGTTTTTCTTTATTCCAAGCTGAGATTTTATTATTTTCTGCAGTGTTAATTGTTCTAACCACCTCTTCATTGCAGTTAACATTTTAAAGCAAAAGTATGATGCAGCATGTGAGCAGTCATGGCATTCCAATAGCTTCTCTTCTCTAGTCAGTACTAGACTAACACTTCTCTCACTGCGAATATCTACAATGACTTCCTGTTTGTTTTTAATTTCTTTGCTGACTTCTTTCCATCTTATGCTTTGACCTTTCTAATTTTCTTTCTACTCACTCTTTCCATATTTTTTATGTAAATGACCTGTTTCCACATTCTCTGAGCTTCCTTCTTTTTCCTGAGACTGGTGAGGAGCTTCTGATTTATTTTTGGCTTCTGTGTTGGGATAATTTGTGCTGGTTCTTGCACAATTAATATTGTTTGTGGAACTGCCCATGTTTGCAATTTTTTTTTTTTTTCTGTCTTATGAGCTCTTACCTAAAGATTTGTTGAATCTATCGAACTTGGTTTTCTCAAGTATTTCTGTCCAGCCTTCTTCCTTTTCTAAGTTTCATTAACTCTTAGCATAACATGGTCATTGTCAACCAAGCTGTATTTCACCATGATCTCAGTCAATTCCTCTCTATTAATTAAATATGCAACTGCTTTGTGCAGATTGCTTTTCTTCCTACCTTGTGTATGTACATCTGTAACACTTATTACCACCATAACTTCCAGATTAATCCATGTTATCCTGCATTCATTCTCTTTTTAAAGATTGTCTGGGTAATGTAAATCTCCATTATTACCTTGTATTGTGCCTTGGATCGTAATGGTATTTGTTCACAGATCTTTCCACTGTATTTTCATGGCTTAGTCTTCTGCAGTGGACACTAATATGTTTAACACCTACATTCACATTCCCATTCTTTCAGCAAGGACAGCTTCCCAAACTGGGTTCTCAAGACAAGTGTCACGTGACCATGCTAGCCTTTTCCATTGCAGCTTCTGCAGTGCTAGTTGTTAAGTGCTTATTTTTAGGAATTCCTCTTCAGCTTCTCTCATTTCTTCCCCACACTTCTTGCATTAATGTACAGCTTTCTAAAATGTTGGGCAGATTGAGCCATCATTTGTCTCATTGCCTTCATAGAGTTTGTCCAAGCTGCTGGGTTTTGTGCTTATGCACATTTTTCTCTGCATTATTGGAGTCCAGGGCTATGGTAACCAAAGATAAATTTGAAAAAAACCTTCTGATTAAAATCTCTGTAAGAAGTTACTGATCCCAGCATAAGAAAATATTGTCATACATCTCCTATTTGCTGCCTTAACTTCAGGACTTCACTAAGAAAGGGCTATGTCCAGAAGTTCAGAAACAGATTCAATCTTTGTTGAAACATAAAAGCAAGAGGCTGTTCAGTAGTATTATGGGATGTGAGACTACACCTTGTACCAACTGAATTTAAAGGGTGATGGTGGGAGAGAAGCGAGAGCTTTCAGTCATGGTTTTTTATATTACTGCTTTAAATTTGTGTGTGCTTGCTTGCAATTTCAGAGCAGCATTGCTTTTATGCTGCTTTGTAGTTACATTGTTACCATTCAAACTGAAGTAGACATTTTCCAAAAGAAGAGGAAAACATGTCCCTAGAATTACACAGTGCTGAATTTATCTTGCATATATCTTAGATATATGCATGAATTTTGATTCTGTGTATAATTTTAATTTCCCATATGTGCAGGCTTGGTTAATCATCAGTTTATATTATGTCTTGTCATAAACAGGCCTCTATTAACATGCTTTTCATCTTGCAAATATGTGATTTTTCTCTACTGCTCCAGTCCAGAAAAAGTAGTCATCTTAGCACCTTCTTCAGTGAACATCACCAATTTAAAATAGTTACTTAGTGCATCATAGAGTGACAAATGCAATATTGCTTCACTTTAACAAAGACATTAAGTGACTTTGAAAATACGGATATAGTGTGAACAGCAGGGCTAATTCTGTAATTTTGAAGACATGGCGTAAACTTAAACTGCATTGTGTGCACACACTCCAAGGAGGTGTGAGAGCCAAGTTACTCTGGCTAGAGACACAGAGATGAGAAAAACACTTAGAACCATAGAATCAAAGAGTGCCGGAGTTTGGCAGAGATCCCTGGAGATGATATAATATAAAACCCCTGCTCAAAGCAGGCTCAATTAAGAAGGTTGCCCATGACTATGTACAGTTGGGTTATGAAAATCTCCAAGGACAGAGAAGCCACGGCCTCTCTGGGCAACCTGTTCCAGTGTTTGATCAACCTTACAGTAAAACACTTCGTTATGTTTAAACAGAATTTCTTCTATTCCCATTTGTGTCCATTTTCTCTTGTCCTATCACTGCATACTGCGGAGAAGAGTTCGTCTCTGGCTTCATTTACACCCTCCCAGTTTTGTGTCATGTGATACATAGAAAGAAAGCTACATAAGCACAGCGAGATTCATATATCTCGGTTTTCAGACTACCCATGCCAAGGAAAATCTAGCTGTACAGATACTCTGCTGTTTTGATGGGGTTCTGGATTTTCTGAAATGGAGAAGACAGTGAAGGTCACTGTCGACATGACAGACTCCCCAGGGAAGCACTTCCAGTACCTAGGTGCTTGAGAACAGTCGCCTGCGCTTTGCTCTTCTACCTGCTGTCTCTAGTTGCTTTCAGAGAAAGCACACTTTGCTCCTCATCAGGAAGGATGTCTCTGCCTAGCAGGGCACTTGGGCTAGGTGTCTTTAAAGGTCCTTTCCAAGCCAAACCATTTTACAACTCTATGATCAGGGACAGGCTTTTTAGTAGGGTCTGTTGTGATAGCTAAAGGGGTAATGGTTTTAAACTCAAACAGGGGAGATTTAGACTAGATGTAAGGAAGGAATTCTTTACGATGAGGGTGGTGAAACACTTGCACAGGCTTCCCAAGAACTAGTCGATACTCCATCTCTGGAAACATTCCAGGTCAGGTTGGACAGGGCTCTGAGCAACCTGATCAATTAAAGATCAGCTGATTGTAGGGAGGCTGGAGTAGATGACCTTTAAACATCCCTTCCAACCCAAACTATTCTATGATTCTATGATTCCTCTGGGAAATTCCATTAAATGCTCCTTAGTAGATATATATAAAATCTACATTGGTTCTCATGCTGATCATTTGTAGATAGCATGTGATATAATAGGTCCAACACAACACTGTAGTTAAAAATAAACCTAGTTATGGTGATGCTGGGCATAGATTGTCACTGTATCTCCTTTACTGCTATTTAATTCTCACTCAGGAGAGGGTATGATATTCCCTGGTAATTTCATAGCACATTTTTTTACTTGATACGTAAACTCAGCAGCTAGTGTTAGTCACATGGAGTTCCACCTGAGTATGGAGAGGATGTTATTCATCAAAAATTGTCTTCCCAGGTAATAACGGCTGTAACTGGTATAAGTGAAATAAGAGAGAGAAAAAAGGAAAGGGTGCTCTGAAAGGGAGTGCTCTTTGTCATGTGCTTAAATTGGGAAATCCATTTATATCTCTTGGGAAATGAAAAATGGAAAAATAGGGGCAAACAGATTGATACACTTTTTAGATCACAGACAACCTCTGGGAAGAAATTGAAAGTAATTCAAGTGAACAGCACAGCAGAGGACAAGACAACATTCAAGGACAACTAGGTAGAACAAAATTGCAGAGTCAGGTTAATTGGTATGGGTGGGAAGTCTTTCTGTCAGGTTTAACCACTGAGCACATCTAAATAATGCTGAGAAAATTGAGTGAGTGAGTGTACACACAATATTTAGGTACCATTATGATTGCATTTCTGCTTAAATAGGAGATCTAGCTAACAGAAGTAATTTGCCCACTTATTCCCATGTACATCAAGAAAAGGACATCTAGAATTAGATCTCAAGAAAAGCTCATGAGCTCCTGTCTGGAGCTGTCAAATTTCTTAAGAGGACTGGCTCAGAATTTCTGGGCTACTTATGGTCCTAGTTTATTCTGACTATTAATTTAAGGGAGGTTTTTGTGGCTTTCCCTGAGAAAGTAAAAAGTAGTAGCCTTGGCAACTCAGACTTATTAAAATTTTATTATTGGTTTGAAATGAGCAGTAATTTTATTTGCATTAGATTTTTTATAACTGCTTTAACATGTATTTTATGAAAATACTTTAAATCACAGCTGTAAAGCACTGTTTCATATATTTATATATTTAACTACATAGAGCAGACAAAACCATCATTATCTAACAATTAAGGTGCATGAATTATTAATTTTTAATAAAAAATAAACTACTTGCTCTCTAACTCTGTAATCAAGATTGTTCCAGTATATCATTGTATCTCTTAAGATTTCAAATCTTAACTGGGTTTAAACTGACATAGTATTAAAATAAATTGTTTCTCTGGAATGTAGAATTCATGAATGTGCAGGTCTTCATTGTGGTTGCTTTCCATTAGCTAACAAAAATGGGTACCAAGGTGTATGAAGAGCTCAGTCCAATATATTTTTAAATTTGTGGAGCTTCCTCTCCTGATCAATAGAAAATAGCCCCTAGATCATGCTTTAATCTCTGTTGGTATGCATGAGCTGTTATGGAGCTTTGAAGAGATTTATTCCTTGGCCGAGATGTTATTAAGCTTACCACTGGGGTTTCTTTAGAAGGACAGTCTTGTGTGACTCCTAGCAGAGGGATTTTTCCATTGAGCTTGATGGAGTTAATCCTCTAAACCTCAATGAATTTCAGTGTGTGCAATGGATGCATAAATTCTGTATGTGTTTTTGGAAACTTTCGTGAATAGATTCTAAAACTCTGAGAATAGTAATAAAATAACGGTACCGGATCTACAGATCCGTATTCATATGGATTCCTTCCCATTTTCAAATTCTAATCTGCCAGCCAGTGTTGTCTATAAAACATATGTATATATCTCTGTGTATGTGTGTGTGTATATAAATATATATACATATGCATGTGTGTGAATACTTGTGTTTATATCCCATTTATGAAAGTGCATATATAAGAAAGTAAACAAACTGTATGTGGAATAGTGGTTACGAATAGACCTAATTTCTCCAAAACATCTATCTCATGCATTATATGTAGCCAAGCAAACATGAAAAAAAAAATCAAATTGGTTTCATATTAAGTGTAATACACAGAACAGAAGGAACTCTGAATTATAAATAGAAACTCCAAGTGGTAATCCAAAATTTTAAATGCAGAGGTTTATAACAATTTCTTAAACATTCAGTATTACGGATATTGAAGTAAAATGCGTATGCATTCAAAATTTATTTAACATCTACTAAGTTAGATTTAAGCTCATATCATACCATCTCCTGGCAAAATAGGTTGTAGCTCACTGTACATACATCATATATATATTTTTTTTTCTCTGCTTTCATGGATAGTAAAATTTAATGAAGGTAAACAGAATCTGGCACTTGGAAGCAGGAGTAATATACAGCATAACTGTTCAAACGCATAGCATTATATTGCTTTCCCTGAGTTTTTTTGCGTGAATGTCTTGTCCTGGTGCCAGTGTCAACTCTTTGCCAAGGGGCAGCATATGTCTCATATTCTGAAGGCTGGCAGCTACATGGACAGGAAAGCAGTGACATGAAATCACCATGTATTTCAAATATCAAGTATTTTATTTAGGATCTCCTAGGAGAGGACCCTCAAAAAAATATCCAGGGTATTTTCTTTGGAAAGCTTAGCCCCATAGGAATTACAGGCTCTCAAAAAGAGATTCTTCATTAAGCTGTATATAAGAACTTAGTAGTAGTAGCACGGTAGTAGTTACAAAGCTCAATATTTGGCTACAGATGAAGAAAAAAGTGTGGAAAGAAATGTGGAGCAGCACTATGCTGTGATACCCGTGTTACAATACTGTAGTGTGCAAAGTATTGTGTACAAAGTATGGTCTGGAATGAAGTTGTCTTTGAAAAGGGAATAAGCCCTACACTCACTGTAGTGCAAACCTCTGAGGAAGAGCAGTGAACTAAGGACTACTTGGTCCCTTTATATCTTGTGTTTCAGTTGTATGTTCTACCCTGGTTTTTATGGTATTAGGGCAGAAACACTAGTCTCATTATTTTCCAATGGAACCCCAATCCTTAGCAGAAATTCTGGACCTGAATTTTGCAGGAGTCTCTAGTATCTGAGTAGTTTTGAGGAAACAGCTCTAGATGAAGCACAGTTATACAAACCTCTGTCTCCAGCCTCATAAGCTGGGTGAGTCAGCTCATGGCATATCCCAAGGTCTGTCCTTCTCCCTTCAAGGTTTCCTTCTATTTTATTGCATCAGTTACCTAATAAAAGGATGCAACGTTTCACACGTTGAGGAGTTTTTTAGTTTTATGGGTTCATGATTAAGTTTTTGTAAGTAACTCCTAGTTCCAATCTTCAGAGAGGTTGAAATACAATTCTTTTGAGACCAGGTTGAACGCTTTTATTTCCCTTATGTTTTGTACATAGCCAGATGGTAATATTTTTAACAAGTTATTCACTTTGTGGACTAGTTGTGGATATGAACTATCGTTCCTGTTGTTCTTTGCTTCCATGGTTTGTAAATCCATGTCAGTAGAATATGAATACATATCTCTCTCAAAATACTTTCACAGCAGTGGTTGCTACATGATCTTTTGGGTTACACTTTACAAGAGTGTTGGTCTGTACTTCCTGTAATAAGGATTTCCTCTATGTACCATTTGACCATCTTTTTAATACTGACATATATAACTAGAAATAAACTGCATATAGATGATTTCTCTTTCTCTTAGAAGCTCAGCTTGAAACCATGAATAATTGAACAATTTTATTGGCAGAAGCACACTAATTGGTTTATGGATTTTTAGTGACAGGATATTCTGTTTTACCTGTTTCATACATCATATGAAAAATAGCAAGAAGAACTACTTAGGAATTTCAAGCTATTTTAAATTACTCTCTACTTTCACTCTTTAAAGTTTAAATTACACTTTAAATAAGCCCATTCTAATTTATGAATTTGGGACTAGAACTTTCATTAAAGAATGGGTGAATCAATTTTTAATCAGCTCCAGTAAGCTCATATTGTGCCATAATTAAAAAGTAAAATTAACAGACAATTTAAAATTCATTAACGTCCAGAAAAAAAAATTCAATATAGTCACAAGTAAAATTACCCTTGTGTTTGTTTGCGAAGTTGTGCAAGACCGCATTTTGGAAAAAAACCACTTTTGCTCGGTAATATATTAGAAGATCATAAATGAATCTTTACACACCCTCTTACTGCAATTTTCATGAATCAGTGTTAGCATGAATTAATGCGCTTTCATAATTTTAATTCGTGAAAGTTGTATGTAAGCATGTTTTGTATAAAACCGAATTGTTTTGACGCTTGGTGATCTTTGTGTTTCCTTCATGGTATTACAATAAGCGTACATAATATATGCCTTTAGATAGTCATGCCTGTGAAAAGACTAGAAAGCTCAGTCCTGAAGTGTCATACTTGGGTTTTGTTATTACAACTCTTGAGCTTTCATAATATAATAAAATATATTTCATTATTTGCTGTTTTTTTTCCCCCCTTACAATGGATAGAGCTGAAGTGGAACATGTGAAACTCCTGTTATATCCTTTGCGCTAGAGAAAACTGCCTTCAGACAACTCAAACTTTGGCTGAACTTTATTAGTTTAGTGTTAATAAGAAGATTATCAGAAACTAAGTCATGAAAAGTATGCAGAAACCTTGCCAATATTTCCTTTTTGATTTAGAAAAACCCCATAGAGGTAAACACATATGCAGTGACATTTCCACTGTCTATGTAAAATGGACTCTTTTTTTAGGGAAAGTGTTGGTAAGCAAAAAGACTAGACAATCTTTCTTTATTATTCTTGGATAACGTCAGTTAGGTGGTATTTAATTTGTCTATAAAAAGTAAGCCTTTTCTTTGCTTTCATTATTAACTCAGACTTTTTAGGATTACTGGTGCTGCTCTTCCATAAGCTCATGTTCTCTTTCGTTCTAAGCTCAACATGTTTTTCCATAAGGTGAGAAGCTTTGTCAAAGTTCTTTAGTATTCCGTACTTTTTTGACCTTTTTACCATTCCTAAGACTAGTTAATGCTAAAGGAAACCAGAATGAAGCAATAAGATCACATTGTAACTTATGTTTTATATGCAATTTTGATTGACTGTTTTAAGTCAATGTCAGTATAGACTATTCAGGCTATTAAGTTAATAATATTTGATCTATTCGGTATGCACATAATTTCCCATTATACTGATAATTCCAAGTACCTATATAAATCTGTAGTTTATAGCAGCTTTTCAATAAAGAATGGGACTGATTCAGGTCATACTGATATGTTAATTAATATAAGTATTGAAATGAGTTGAAGTGGCACTTTTGAAGTCTCAGGGAACACAAAAATTGAATGTGTAACCTGAGTGTTTAGTGCTCGGTATTTTGAAAGCATGTCAGTCCCAGCACGTGTTCCAAACATGCTGAAAGCTCTCCTAAGATGTATAATGTGTTGACTTGCACATGTCCTACCTGTAGTCCTGGTGGGAAGTAGAAAGGATTGTCCATCTTACAAATTCTTCTACTTTCCCATGGATAGCACAGTCAGGACAGTTGTATTTTAGTTCTATGTTTATGAGAGCCCCACAGTATGATACCAAACCTGTGACAGCAATATGGTAGAGAAATGGACGGATCTAACCCTACGGTGATCAATGTAAATCTTCCTTTAATTTGTTCTTCTTGTCAGCTCTCTCTTGTACTTTGAGAGATTTCTTTCTCCCACTCTGGATTATTAGTCTCTGTAGCTATGCTCTTCACTTGAATTCTCATTATCTTCTAGAATTTGGATGCAACAAGTCTGTTTAGATTAAGGCAGTACTCTGTGAACACAAGGGGTAAACCTTGTCTTGAAAGAATGATCATCTTATAATAAGGGTCAAGACAATAAAGAGCACTTGAAAGCACATTTTAATAATGTGCGTCATTGAGAATGTAATGAACTGCAAAGTCCTGGTGCCTTGGAAGGCGACTTTCCCGAATTCATGTCTGGTAATTAGAGAACAAGTTCCTTCTTCTGTTGTTATTACCAGGTGGCATTTTGATTTCACTAGATCTTTTTATAGTGCTTTTAATTCCTAAGTAATGCTCAAAACTCACACCAGATTAGCACTGCCAGCTGATTTATTACGTTCTACCTTTTGTTCTTCATAACATTTGTCTCTGCAGGATAACGAATAACCAAAATTAGTAGTTCATACTTTTAACTTTGCCAGTAAAGCCAGCTCTATATCTACCCCGTTTACAAAGAATATGCATCAAAATTGACTTAGTGGGATGAAAGATAGATTGCAACCTGCTGTGGCCAATTTTCCTGACCATATGAACTGCACACCCAAATGAGGGTTTCTGGGAATGGTTCACAGGAGAGACAATTCTTGCTTCCCAGCTGTCTAGTGCAACATATAGCCTGATTGAAGGCATGGCTGGGTTCCACAGGGTGACACAGGGCTGCTGGTCTCAGTATTCTTTGTGACTGGGGATTTGAAGCTACAGCAGCCCCTCCAAATACAAATACAGCGTGAGTCAGTAGTGAAATGATTTTACTGTGCCTTGAAGGAAGAACACAAGAGGTGATTCAAGGAGACAAGCCACTTAGCTAAATAAATAAATAGAATTGGGGGTGGGTGACATTTCCAAAAGGCAGGTAACTCCATGAGCACAAGTATAGAACAAGGATCTTTCTCTGAAACATCTAGAAATGGAAAGACATACTGCCCTAGATATATTAGATGGTGATCTGTAAGGAGTAATTTCTATGTTAAAGGAATATTTGAAGAAAAAGCAGGAAAAAACCCCCACAAACCTGAGGCTGTTTTATTGGAGGTTTTTCCTCGAGACCCTACATTCTGGAGTAGATCACTCAAAGAATCTAACTGATATAAATGAAGCACAAGATAAAGTATTGTTGAGCAGTAATCTCTGATAAGGTTAACACTTCAGAATGGGAGATATGTTAGGATTAATTCTTAGAAAGTGACATATGTACCTAGATGAATTAGTAAATTTGGAATTACTCATTTTGTGGAAGTGAATGACAAGACAAATTCAAAAGAGTTCAAGATCCCAGGTTGCTTTCATTTCATTATGGCATTCTTGTTGTAGTAATATCTTCCTGTGTTATCTTTAAGTGAGTATTTTTTTTATATTTTGGAACAAGTCTAAAGAAAGCTAATTAACTGAGGGATTAATTATCAGTTAGTGCTAGGGATGAGAGGTTCTAGAGCTGGTAAGAAACTTTTAAGTTCTGGTTTCACAGGTAAATTTATGCCTGCATGCAAGTATCACTTTTTCAGCTTATTCTGTGTGCACCTGGACCAATATCCAGTGGTTTATATTATTCACCCGTGAATCTCAAATTACCTGAAAAAGCTATTAGACTTGGTCTGGAAAGACCTTTTTTCTCCCTACAGTTTCATTTGTGGCTGTTTTGGAGATTATTCTTTTGTTGCATGCATCCCCTCAAGGACATTCTTTGAGGAATCGTGTACCAAAAAATAAAAGCTGCCATGGAAGACTGCTGAGGAGAAAGACTGGGGCAGACGTCTGCAGCATGAGATCTGGGGAACGAATACAGGAGAACAGGCTGGCATTATTATGCACCATGCAGATGGGTTCTTCGGGGAGAGCTATTTTCCTGGGATATGATGGATAATTCCAGGTATGAATGAATTAATGCAGTGGTCAGTTGAGAGTATTTCCCACTTGTGCCGCAGTAGAATGGGTTGCTTGCCTCTTGAACCACCAGATTAGCGGACCATTGTTTGCCTCTGAAATACTGCTCTAAAAATATTTTTGTCTGAAAATATATGCTTATTATTCATGCTTCTCAGGTAGGAGAAGATTCTCCATCACCGGTGCCAATGTATTCATGCTTTATTTCATTCACTACTGCTCATGTCTATTTAATTCACTATGGCTCCTGCCTTATATTCCTTCTGTCCATGATTTCTTGTCTGATCACTGAAGGATGGGCTAGCAACCAAACATCTGTGTACCTCTCTCTCCTAAGCTGTTGGCTCAGATGTGGCAGAAATCAATGTTATTTATATGCACAATGAATCACACTACAGTTTGTATGCATAGGTCCTGAAAAAACCCCACAGACAAAATAGTATCTTGGACGAAGTGCAGATGAGTGGCTAAAGTGTAGGGTCTTGTCAATATTAATGGAAAACAGATTTGTGTAACAACCGTTACAGAGGCAGAGCATAATGGAAACAGTAAACGGGAATTAACCTATTTGAAAAGGATTTGAAAGACATAGTGGTGGCTAAAATCAAGACAACATATCACTAGGCAACAACACTGTGTTAAATATTGCCTCTAACATAATCCTGGTGCTGAGGAGGGTAGGT
Organism: Coracias cyanogaster; assembly: GCA_033124195.1. Taxonomy (NCBI): domain Eukaryota; kingdom Metazoa; phylum Chordata; class Aves; order Coraciiformes; family Coraciidae; genus Coracias; species Coracias cyanogaster. The sequence goes on along the minus strand of JAVSBS010026214.1, from coordinate 26,137 downwards.
TGGAAGATTCACCATGCCTCTTGCATAACCTTGAGAGTTTTTGTCAAGATATTCATGTCCAGAAGCTGAAAAGGGAAAAAGGAGAGTAACTGCAGCAGTGAGTGATGGAAGGATAGCTATAAAGACCAGAGCCTTCAGCCCACTCACTCAGATGCTCTGTAGTGCTGGTGGCTGAGAAAGGTAGCCGTGCCAAGTTTTTGGTAGATGTCCATCACCCACTTTTACTCACCCTCAGGCATAAGTGTATCAAGAAGTCTTTAGTAAAGCAGCAGGCAATATAATTCCTAAGAAGATGACCTCTAATAGGTGACATAATATGTGTTTAGCTGAATAAACAAATGCCAGCTTCCACAGAAGTGCGCTTGGAGTATTGCAGAGGACAATAGAAAACTATCTGAGACTATGTGGCATACTCCCCAAGGGACATTGTAGACATTACATATTGAGCATGGAAAGGAAATTTGGCTTCAGACACAGCCTAAAAGTTGTGTTAATCCAAGGATATATAGAATGTTATATAAATCCTGTGTGTTAGCCAAGTGATTTGAGTGAGCAGTGTGTTGCCCAGTTTGCCTCTATGAGTAGGCCATGTACCTCAGGCTAATCCTGCCTACATAGCGCAGCAGCTTCTACTTAGACGTAGAAATGAAATGGCTGTATTTCCTGATGCTCCTAGGCAAGATCATCAGCTCACATCCCTTAGGGATACTCTTTGAAAAAATAGAGCATGTGCCTGTTTTTCTAATTGTCGATCTGGCTGAGTGACAGGCAAGAAAAAGGTCTAAACTTCCTTGCCCTTATTTTTTACATTGTAACGAAACTCAAAATTGAGACGTTTTCCATTTTCAGCTCAGAAGATTAACTGTTCAATAACTTGAACTTCTGCCATCTCCTTGTTCTCTTGTTATCACTTAGCTCACCTTGAAGGCAATCAGTTCTTGTAGCAGAAGCCCTAATCTTAGAGTGATGACTGACATTGTAAAATTTCTTAGGAAAATACAATTGCTGATCTCAATAGGCAACTTCTGTTTCTGTTATCCTTTACACAGGCAAATGCCTGCTGGCCCACTGATCTGGACTTGTATCAGGGAAACCCATGCTCACTAAAGACAAATTTTATTTACGTTCCTGGGTACATGTCAGCTTTTGACAATTCTATCACAGAGAGAGGTTTGCTTTAGAGATGTTTTGAAATAAGCTGATACTAAGATGGGGACTAGCCTTAAAAAAAATGCAGCCTTTAAAATGAAAATTATTTAATTATAAGAATTGTGGGCATGCAAGTAAGTTGACACAAGGGGTTTTGTGCATTACAAGTGCCTGTGAAAGCATTTAATGGAAATTTTTACCCACTTTCCTCATAATTACATATGAAAGCTCATGCTTTTTAATTTCTTTGCTAGCACAAAACACCTCTTTAATTAGGGTTTTAAGATATGGTGCTACAAATTTGAGGTTATTAAAAACAAATTCTGGGACATGTTGATGAACTAGCAAATGGAGATAAATGGTGTCACCTTTAACAAATACATTCCAAAATGTACAGGAATAGCTACACAATTGATGCAATCAAGCTTTTCCAATATAATGGTGTTTTTAACAAGATTTTAGGGCTTAAAATTGACATAGCTGTAATTAAAGTTCTGCATGCTGATCTACCATGGCGCACACACATCTGTTATTAAGTCCACTCTACCAAAAAGATGAAAAAATAGACTATGAAATGTATTTTTTTTTAAAAATCAAGTATATTTATTCCAAGTAGGGATATCAGCACTAAGCTCCTGCAGTGACTGTGACTCCAGTCAGCAAATTAAAGAATGTACCTAAAAAGTTTTGTTTCAGTTGTCAGACTGCTGAAGTGATTATTCACCTGTAGGTTTGTTTTTTTCTGTTGAATTTATAAAGCTCTGATTAATGTGCTATATACATACAATATACCTCCAGGCTGTCTTCTTACTAGCTAGAACAAAAAAGGAGTCTGGCTTCAGCTCCTAATGAATCATTTCTTTTTGGGGGGAAATACAAAGTGTAGTTCACTGAAATTCCATTTAAGTCTTACATATCCATTAAAGTGCAAGGGTAATATGTTTAAATGCAGAATGGAAGACAGCCTGGGCATATGAAAAATGAATGAGCACTTAGAAAAATGATTGTGCTTATTTCAAAAACTCGAAAGGTTACTCTGGAAGAACTCCAAACGTTGCAACCAGAACCTTCTCTTAATTTTCAATACTGTGGCCTGTCATCGTCATGAACTGGAAATGGGGAAACTTGCTTGTACAATGACATTATTGTAGCCTGAGTATTGCATCACCATAGAGTCTTGTTGTCTTTGCTCCATGTTTGTCCTTTCAGTGTAGTGGAGTAGAGAGGAGAGAGGGAAGTGAGGTCAGGGCTTGGGTTCTCCTAGTCCACACCTGCCAGGGCTTCCTCTGGAGCTGTGGCCATGGACAGGCCACTTCTCTTGTACTACTCATATGCAGAATAACATTGAATGTTCAGAGTTTGTTCAAAGAAAATCAGCTTTAATAATTCAACACACAAGAACAGAAAATAATGAAATAAACTCATTATTCTTTGCTCTGGAGACAAGATTTACTTGTAATATTGAAATCATGGTTTAATACAGGACCTCGTTATTTCTATGTGACATTTTAATAAAATATGCAAAAGTCAGAAATGGAAAGGCTTCAAATAATTGTGTTTAATTACTTAAGCATCATTTAATCAAAATAATCTTCAATGGTAATAATTATCATTGTCAGTCCTTTACACATATTTAGATACTAGTATCAACCTTAATTACTATACTTATTGAAAACTACATCCTAATTTTCTCTTTTAAATCAGCAGTATACCTTAGGTAATGTCAGAAGCATCTTTAGTCCTTTATATTTACTGGTGGTATCTTCAGCAAATGTTGTAAACAATCATAAGCCTTCTAGACTTCTAAATCAATTAAGTGCTTCAACTTCTTGTTGATAATTTAATGACCAGTCCCTGGTCAATACATTCATGTGTATACATTCATCTCATGTACATGCTGTCTCTTTTTCAACCCAACTAAGTCACTGTGTGGTTTTCCTATTGGCTTCATGCTGCAGAGGCACAACCTGGTCCACCTGTGTCTGTGGCTCTGCCCTCACCCAGGTGGTTGTGGTTGGGGTGGTGGGCGAGGCCAGGGCTATTTTAACCAGGAACCCATTGCTCAGAAGAGTTTTCTGTTTGGTGTGGCTTCTGTTGTGGCTGGTTGCATCTTGCTGAGGTCTCTTGGTGGTGTCCTTCCGTGTGAGGGGCCACTGAGGAGCCATCTCTGTCTGTTGTGTCCAGCAGGTGATGCTGGCACCACAGTGGGCAGTAGAGGAGCTGG
>JAVSBS010026214.1:0-22565 GCA_033124195.1 Coracias cyanogaster | reverse complement strand
TACATGTAATAAAGGCTTGCGAATTTAATGTGCTTGTGTGAAGAAGATAGTTATGGAAATATGATGGCTGAAAGTGCCTGTGTGTGAGGAGTTGCCTGAAAAGTGGTCTGAGTGATGGTAGTTCTCTGGACCCTGGCCTGAGTGGTGGAAGGATGATTATTGCTTGCAAAGTTCTCCTAACACTTGGTTTGGATTATGGTAGGGTAATTAGTGATGTATGAAAACACTTATTTGAAGAAGATTGTACAGGTGATATATGAAAATCACTTGTGTGAAAAAGAATGTGATAATGGAAGGTACTATAACCACAAAGCAGTTGGAGACACTGATGAGCAGAACTAATCTTGGCAAAGAGATAAAGGAGATTTTGATAGTGATGTGGATGCACTGCTGGGTGGTAAAGAGATAAAGTGGGTTAAGTTAAACTTTGGCAAACCTTGGCAAAGAGTGATAAAGTGGATGCTCTGCTGGAAAATGTGAAAGTGATTACCAGCCTAATGGAGAAACAAGTGTGCAGCCAATGAAAAGTTATGATTGCCCTTTTACAGAATGTTTGCCAGGTGGATGGACTTCGTTAAACAGAGCTCTGAGGAGAAGCTCAAAGATACTGAATTAACTTGAGTATTTTATTTTCAGTATGATGAAATGTATGGAGGTTGTGATTCATCCATAGGTCAAGGGGCCAAGTGAAGTGCTGGGGCCTGAGTTTGTGGGCCCCAAGTTGGAGTTGACCTGTGGATGAGTCACAACCTAGTAGAATGTTTTGGTTTTCCTATTGGCTTCCGGTTGCAGAGGCAGAACCTGGCCCACCTGTGTCTCTGTGGCTCTTCCCTCACCCAGGTGGTCATGGTTGGGGTGGTGGGTGAGACCAGGACTACATGAACCAGGAGCCAAGTAGTCAGAGGAGCTTCCTCTTGGGTGTAGCTTCATTTGGGGCTGGTTGCATCTTGCTGAGGTCTCTTGGTGGTGTCCTTCCGTGTGAAGGGCCACTGAGGAGCCATCTCTGTTTGTTGTGTCCAGCAGGCAATGCTGGCGCCACAGTGGGCAGTGGAGGAGCTGGGCTCACAGGAACCTACGGCAGGACTGTCTGAAAGAAGACTTGTGAGGGAATGTTGCTGAGTTCGGTGTTGGCCTGTGTGATCAGGCAACTGATGGCAGCATAAAATGCCAAGGCCTGAATCAGCACAACACTGTGAAAGACTTCAAGAAGTTTGAGTCTTATTTTAAAAGATGGCTTCTTGATAAGCTTTTAATAAATATTACGTTTTTTTTCTGTAATTCAGCTAATATTCAGATCTGCTGACTATGATATAGTAAGTTTTAAGAATTGTCATTCTCAGGTTATGTCAGTGTCCCAGCTGCTGAGACAGCACTGTCTGAACAGCTTGCAATAAGTACTGGCCGCCAGCGAAACACTGTGGCTTGTTTGGGTTAATATAATCTGTTAAGAAGTGTATGCATTAGTCCCTGTAGAGTTGCATGCTATCACAGTTTGACTGCATCTGTAACCTGAGCTCGTGTGTTTTGAGTTACCTTGACTGGCAAGGTGCAGCAATAACATTTCTCATTAATTCCAACTCTGGAATAACTCCCGCATGACATCCTGCTCTGCAAATCAGAGAAACACAGATTTCACAGGTGGACCACTTGGTGGCTAAGGAATTGGCTGGATGGCCTCACTCAAAGAGTTGCAGTTAATGGTTTGATATCCAAGTGGAAACTAGTGACGAGTGGTGTTCCTCAGGGACTGGTACTGGAAGAAGTTCCTCACTATGAGGGTGGTGAAATACTGGAACAGGCTGTCCAAGGAAATTGTGGATGCTGCATCACTGGGTGTGTTCAAGACCAGCTTGGATGGGGCCTTACACAACCTGGTTTAGCAGGAGATGTCCCTGCCTGTGGCAGGGGATTGGAACTAGATGATCTTTAAGGTCCCTTCCAACCTGACCGGTTCTATGATTTGCAAATTCTTAGAAATAGGAGCCATGCTTTCACTGAACCCTTTGCCTGCTGCCAAATGCGGTCTATTTACCATACTGATGTCTAGTAGCAATAATCAAGTGGTGTTTTGTGGTGTAAAGAAATATTAAGGGTAAAATTCTGAATTTATCAAACAGAACTTAAGATGGAACATCATATCTACTAATCTGGATCTCATTCCTGGTGAATTCCAGTGTGCTGAGCATGCTGTGGATAGCTTTTGTTTATCAAGACTCAGTGTGAGATATTTTCCTTCCTGTTTTCCTTCAGATCTAGCATTTGGTAGAATTTCATCCTGCAGTCTTTGTAATTGAAGACAGATTTGTCTGTTTTGGGCTTCTGTTGGAGTTAAGATATATTTAAACTTGATCGCGTTTGTGTATGAATTACTTTCAACACAACTGCGATTTTTCTACAGTGACTTTACCTATGTGAAAATATCCTTTGTTCTGTGTATCCCTTTTCTGATCCTAAACAACATGTCAAGTGCCACAGTGGTATCTCTTCCTATCTGTACATTAAGTTAATAACAATTTTTTAATGATGTTTGCAAGTAGTACAAATATAGTCTGGACTAACATGTATCAGAAAAGATAATTCTCTGATAATATCAGAGACCATATAAATATGCATTAATATTAACCCTCAGCACTTTATTATCAGACTTTTCAGCAAGTCAAACTGAAGACAAAAGGTTGCAACTTATTTCCCTGCAATCAGAATAATCAGGTTTGAATATGCTGTTATCAAAATAGTTCATATTCAAGTAATAAACTACTGAGTCTTCTGTGAATTTTTTATTAGCTAGTAAAATGGAAAAAGGCAACTACTTTTCTGCAGTAGATTGCCATACAAACAGTACTTTTCCATAGAGTGACCTTCGTTACTCCTTGGAATAGAGAGTGATACCATGAGCTTATTTAAAATTACACGGTGGTCCTGGAGAAAAGAATCTTTGTTAAGATGAATTAAGGTTGAGGAGATACAATATTAACCTTTTGAAAAAACACTGCAGAAGACCATTTCAGGAAATGCATAATAATGTTGCATTAACTGCCACTTAGAAATTATCTGTTCCATAACTGTGTTTTCTATTTAATTCTTGTTTTCTGTGCAGTTTTTGTGATCTTTGTTTTCTAGAGACTGGAAGTCTCTAGACTCAAAGCATATCTTTAACAGTCAGGAAAGGAAAGATTTTAAAAAATAAAATTAAAAAAAAACCAAAATACACGTGGGAGAGTCATTACTGTACCAAGAGTCCTTGTTGATTCCAGTCACATGAGGTTCCTTTCAGAGTTGCAAGGTCTGTCACTCGCTTCATGCTGTAGCCTGGCATTTGAAAGCGTCTAACTTGCCTCTTGATGTCTTCCACTCTGACTTGTTCGGCTTTATTTCCTTTGCAATAATATATGGCCCTGAGGAACTCATTCTTTTCCTATATTCAACTTAAGTCACTTGAGCTCTGTTTTTCTGTGAAATTTGCTTCTGTGATGAAGCGTTATTTTCACATCTGAAGATTTTAACATTTAAATAATATTACATGTTAGTAAAAACAGTAGGTTTCTTTCAACTTTCCCTGCAATGCTGTATTAAATGTGAAGTCTTATTGTACAACTTTATTTAGAATATGCTAATGAAGATGAATTCTCCAGTAAAGTGTGCATTTTCCAAATTATCATGCAGAAGCATTGTGTATGAAGCAGTTTGTTTTCTTGTACATTTTAAATTAAAATGTAATTAGAGCTTGGTCAAAACTGCCTGAAGTTGAAGACTCTCTGCTCAGCAATAACTTAAATAAATTAAGAGTAGGAAAATATGAAAGATTAAAAAAAGGAAGATGTTTAGTTCTCCAGGAAAAAAGATAAACAGGCAATTGTAGTAAGAAAGAAAGGAAAAGAAAATACAGTGTGTGCGCTGCTGTTTGGATTCTTTGGTGAACATTTCCTTTTCTGACTTTAGATGCAAGGGCTGACTTGTGTAAAAATCTCTCTGTATTTCCATTGGTGGCCTCTTTCCCTTATCCTTTGGAAGGATATCTGCACCTGTTTGTCAAGGGGACTTCAAAGATTTCAGCAGCTACAGTGTGCTCCCACCAAGGAGAGCAACCGGAGGCCATATAAATGCTGTGGGTCAACTTCTTGGGGCAAGAACAGATTTGATCCCTCTTCCCCCCCCAGTATAGGAAAGATTAGGATGGGTAACAAGGAACCTTATGGGGCATCATGGGCAGGCAGTTTGAATATGTAGTTTAGAAGCATAATTGCCTACACATCTTCACTATCCACTGAACAGAGACTTTTCCAGAGAATAATCAAAGCAGGAACTTTATTTTTCTCTCTTTGCCTCATATATAAGGAATCCATAAAGACTCTCAGAGCCTGAAATTAAGTGGGATGCAGAGTTTATCTAATCTCAGTATAGCTATTAGCACTTTGCTTTTCTGAGCCATCTCTATGAATTTTGATGCCATTATGTTTTTGTGAACATAGAGGTAGCCATCAGATTGCTAAAACGAGAATGCAGTTCTCAAGTCACATATGGTTTGTTGAGCTTACCAGATGTAATAGGTCATAGAGAATAAAAGTGAAGTTAGGAAGTGAATTCTTCTAAATAGTTGACAGCAGAATTGTGCTCTATAGATCCTACTCTAAGCCTTATGGGCTAGGCTTATTTCCACGTGAACTCAAAAGAAGTGATTTTAAGCTATTGGGCTGCTTATCAGATTAGCATAGATAGCTACTATATACATTTATGCAGCTTGTTACCCTTCCCATCTGAATACAGAAGAACTAAAGTTCCTCCTTTGATCACATAAGGAGAGTTGATTTCCCAGGAGGTCTCATTAGACTGGATTTTTTCAGCATTAGTCACATATTTCTTTACTGGGTCTTTTACTGGTTGTAGAAATGTCAGTGATGATAGACAGAGCAAGTCAGAGGAGATTTCAGCACTACTGTGCTTAATTAATCTTGGTTGGTGTTCTGGAGCTGCATAGCTGCTAGGACCGTAATAAGCACAAAGTTTTTGTGTAGAAAATACTCATCCACAAATATCTCCGGATGTCTAATGCAATATAATTAGACTCTGAATAGGCTATAAATAATGTGGTAATTGAGCCACTATGAAAGTGAACGGGAACAAAATGAAACCATAAGATAATGATTTTGTGCCATCAACTCTGAATCGTTGACATAACTATAAAATAGAGTATTATGGTAACCGAAGGGGACACCAGAGCCTGCAAAGTCGCAGAGGTAGCTGAGAGTATTTGTATGGCATTAATGCCTAGCAGGCCCATCTGAGACAGGTGCTGTGCTCTGGCAGGCACTGTATAAACAAAATTTAAGAAACTGTTTCTTAACAAAAGAAGATGACCCTAGTTCTTTGAAGATTTCATCAAGAATTTATACTATTATATAAATGTAATGGTCCTGTAACAGTTTAAAAGCTAATAATTGAAAAAGAGATATCTGAAGGCACATTTCTTTCCTACAGGCAACAGACTGCAAGCCTTATTCATTCATAAATGCTGTGCCTGAACAGCATTTCTGGCTGTTCAGGCCAGAACAAGATTTCTGGCTTTCTTTAAGTGGGATAGTGGTTCTTTCACACAGCTGGTGAGCTACCAAAAGCTATTTGAGTCAATTAGTCTTGCCTTTCTGTATGACATATTTTAATTTCATGTGTTAGATTCTGAACCAAAGCTTATCTATGATTTATTTGAACTAAATCAGTGCTCCCTCAACTTCCTTTGTAGGCTCTTAAATAGTTTCCAGATTAGTTGCAGACTTTTCAGTAGGAATTTAGGCTATGGCAATGAGATTGTTCTTCATTTGGAATGAACCACAAAGCTCAGTTTTGAGTTCCAAGGAGGGACAAATTTTTTTAGTTAAATAGTTTATTGGTGTGCTACTTAAAGAGGTAAAATATTTTTGTGTCCTTTTCCAAGATGCTGTGTGTGGACATACTTACATACAGACTGCCATTCACACATAGTGTGACTCCTTACGTTTAGTGGGTAAGATCATTTAGTGGATCACAATTAGTGGGTCAGCACAGCTACAGTCAAAGCATAACTGCAGTGAGCAGAAGGGAAGGCAGAGACACATTCCCCTCATTGCTGTGCGTGCGTCATCTAAGTGTGGTCCCTCAGGTTGAAGCTGCTCTAGATTTTTTGAGCGGTGCAAGCCCTTGCGCACCAAGTAACTGTTTCTGTGTATTCTCTATCTATGAGAGTTCAAGTATGAGGTGTGCAGTTCAAGCATGGCTCTGTGTCACTTGAGTATTCACGCTACAAGGCAGAGAAAAGCCAGTCATCCAGTTTAGCTGTTAAGGAAGCTGTGCAGAATTGTGACAAGGGAGCATCACTCAATTTCCTTTTTCAGTGAGCAAAAGTAGAAAAATTGTGGTTGTATCATCTTTTACTCTTGATAATTTGAAGTCTAAACCATTTAATAATTTTGCTAACTGCATTTCTTCATTACATGGGAGGGTGATGCTGTGCTTTAAGAACTGTCTTTTAGAATTATTTTAAGGCCTTCCTTATCTTGCTAAGATACATAAATTTATACAGGAGCAAAAAAATAATGTATAGACAAAGCTCCTGCTCTATAAGCAAAGAAAGAAGTGAAAATAGATCCAAGTAGATTTCTCTCAAGCAAAAGGATCAATAGTCTTGTGATTCATTCCCTTTCCTTTCTGGCTGTTGAACCCGCCTGACTTCTTTTCTTGACTGTTATCTTATAGCAGGAAGAGAAGAGGTGCTTTTACGCTTATAGGCTGTAAAGTGTACAGGTGTTGACCTGCACGGACAGATGATGGTTGCTTGCTTACGAGGCTCTCAAATGGTATCCATAGACTTAGGCAGGCAGTGCTGACATCCTATTTTGAGCTGAAACTCAAATGTGTTTAATTTTGTACCTGAAGCCTATGACAATGATGCAGTATTAAACATAATTTCTCCCTTACATCAAATTAATGAAAAGAAATCCCTTTAAAATGGGAAGAAAAGGCTGTGTACCTTTAAATTTTTGTTGTGTATGTCTGTGTCCCAGTTGAGGGACTGCTTCTTGTTCAATACCTGTAGTAGTTGAAGATGACACCTTACAGATTGCATCTGAATTGCTTCTATTACTGTATGCTAGCTAGTCTGGTATTTCTTGCTGATTGGCGCCATTTGAAGCTTCAATAAGAGTGATTAGGGTCCAGAATCTCGAAAGTACTCAGCATCTTACAGGCTTTTATTGTTCCTCTGAGTGCATTTGAAAGCCTGGTCTCACTGTGCTGTTCTGAGAGCTTGCTTTCTGCACCCCTGCTAGTGGGGCTGTGAAGGCCTGAGGAGCAAAAGTGCAATTTTGGGGGTGGTTTTTGGTCAAGATTAGGATGAACTTTGCTGGTAGGACTAATGATGTTGTGGCGGAATCTCCCCTCCCTGTTCCAACGATGAAGCTAGGATAACATTGACTTGCTTTGAGAGAGCAGACAGACCTTCAGGTTATATTTGCACTGTAAGGCACAGGGATTATTTGTCAGAAGCAATCTCTGTTACTGAGTTCAAGGAAAGAACAGTTTTGGGAATGGCAGGTAGATAAACTGAAGACTGAGTCAGTGTCTCCAGCTGAGAGTTGATATTAGCTGAGGATCCAGTGTGATGAAAGACTAGGAAAAATGCAACACTTAGAGCAATAAAAGATAACACTTTAATTCAGTGAGGTGTGTAGTCAGACTTTATCTGATCTGGAAGCATTCTGTCACCTAAAGAATATAAACCACTAGAGAGTGATGAAACCATAGTGGAAAAGCATGAAATGTTAAGGTATATGGTTAGAAGACAAGTCTAGTTATGCTCCATCTGGCAATGAACCAGCTGCAGTATGAGAAAGGGTGAGCTAACTGAAGAATCTTGCAAGATATATATATATATATGTATTTTGTATTCTCTTGTATATATTGTATATACATATATAATAGACGTAGTGTGTAAGGATGATATATATGTATATATTCTGTCACCTTTAAAGGTAGTAGATACTATGCTGCAAGTGTGGTTTAGATGTGTCAATGCAAGCTCTCCCTTTGTAGACTAGATACTAGCTTTCCTAAGAGCAGGAATTATCATCTACAGCATGACCATTCCTTTGCCTGAAGAGAACAGCGTTAGTCCACTTAGTAATGATAAATAAAATGGTATTACCGTATTACCTGTTTCATTTGTACAGAATCATAAAATAATATTTATTTTGCTTTGATTACGGTAATGAGCAACTCATGAACCAAGTCATGTGACTTCATAATGTGTTGCTTATTAACATATTTAATAGCACAGTGAGTTTTATTTCTTATATTTCAGAGCCTTCTATCTCAAAGTTTGTCTAAAAAAGAGTGCTATCAACTGTCATTCTGGTATTAATATGAAAAAAAATCCCACCTTTCAGAAATGTCCAGTAGATTCTAGTAACTGTGCACTGATGATAGCTAAACAAGTTTGAAAATAATGAAGAAGTCCTTGAAGGGCTCGTCTAAGAATGGAATGATGTTCTTGTTCAAAATGGGATATCAAGTATGCTTGTGTTCTGCAAGAGAGAGGATTAAGAGAAAACAGTCATGGTAGTTGTGACTAAGTAGACAAAATGCTTGAGTCCATGACTAGATCTTTGTATTATCATTATTTTGATTTTTCAGTGTCAAAAGTCTAAGATATGAACAAGGTGCCCTTAGAAGAGCTTTGCCTATTGCAGTCAGAATCTGCTGTAATCAACTCCAAGAGCTTATAACTGGTTGTTTTTCCTGACAGCGAGGCGTTCTAAGCCTTTATTCCTACTTGATACCATTTGGTCTAGTGTGAGAAGAAAAATGAATGTATTTTCACCTCATGCTCTGAGGCATTTCCCATCAATGACTCCAGCTGTCATGATCCGGCTGATGCTAGATTATCAGTTTTCTGCAGTCTGTTTTTCTCCGTGTATTTTTGAGAATAAAATACTCTTAAGGATAAGCCAATTAGGAAATGTCACTACATTTTATGGTTTAGAGGAACGTTCTCAAGACAATTGAGGAATCGGATATTAAAGAAGTAATGAATTCTTTTTAAGGTTAATGTGAGAAACTTGAGGTTTTAGCAATTGAGTAGTGGACAGGAGAGTGCAGTTTTCCCTTTTTCATCCAAGCGATCCAATTCTACAAGGACTCACTGAGTGCTAAATGGTGCTACTGTGATTTTATAGCATCTGAGGAACTAGTCCTGTTGGTTTACAGTCAGTCACTGCTTCAGTGGTGACTCTCAGCCTTGAAGCCATCTTTCAATTCACATGATTGTTAATGAAGAATTATTCTGTGAGTGCCTTCTCCATTTGGGCAGCTCAGCTGGTCAGGGAAGTGCTCTCCAGTTATATCTCCCTTCCTCAGAAAGACCAACTGAAAAAAGTTCAGATTCAAAATGCTTTTATTTCCTTTCTCTTCCTTCAGAACCCAAGGTGAGAACTAGCTTTGATTAATGAGCAAGACTGTTTACATAGAGAGCCCTGGAGAAGGTGGCTGGAAGACTCATGAGCGGTTAGATGCCTTTCTCAGGCTCTTGAAATCCTTTTAATCATAGCTAGTTCCACCCTAAAAGAGCAGTTTAGGGGTCAGGCATTTATCTTTCTTCATTAGGCATTATCATTAAATTGCTATAAATATTCCCCTGGCCATAGGTTTCCCTGAGTGTTCAATAGGTGCTTTTTTCCCCTCTTTTTTTGTTTTTTTAAATTATGTATTGTTCTGTGTTAGAGAAGTCATGTTCATAGGAAATTGCTCAAAGACAGTGTGGAGTGGAGACCTGGGGATGGCTCTGGATGGCTGCTCAGCAAATGGGAGAAGCTGCTGGACTTCATGATCATGGAGGTCTATTCCAGCCTCAGTAATTCTGTGAACAGCAGTTCTCAGGAAAAATTGAGGCTGAAAATTAAGCACAAATAGCATCTCATCCATGGAGCCAGACAGAGAAAGGGTCAGGCCTCAAATAGTATTGGAATTCGATAAGAACATAAAACATGTATCATTTTTCCTGTTCTATCAAGATTTCTCTCTTGCTTACTTGCATTTAATGGGTATAGCCTTAGAAATATTACACCATGAAAACCAAGACACCTTTGGTCCCACGGCAATTAAATGTTCATTAACAAATCTATGTCTTACCCTAATTCACTGTTGCCATGCATGAGCAGCAGGTGAATATATCATCTGGCTTGTTACAATAATGTTTAAAAGAAATGTCACATCTACTTTTAAAGTAATTTTTCTTATTAGGTTATGAGTATAAATAAAGTAGTATGCTTGGCTGCAACACTTTGTGGGAAGAAGCAGTGGAAGAAGTTGGGTGAATATTCAAGTCAATGATGCCAAAAAAGTAATAGGATGTAGCTGTAAGTACGGTTCACTGCCAGTCAGTTGCATCAGTCACAGCTTGCCAGTAGTGTTTAAAATTAACTCTTATAACTTGACTTAATCCTTATGCTGCAACTGCTGGGAAACAGTAGATGAAGCATAGAAATCTGCAATTCTTGTCATTGAATTGAAAGCTGATATTTTAAGAACAGTTCTTACTATACTCAGGTTATTTTTGTTATAGGCATGAATGAACAAATGAATAAATCTTAATTGGTTTAAAGTCACATTACTCTGACAACCTTGATCATTGGGGGGCTTCATATTAATGATTTACAAGTAGTTTTGTGTATTCCTTCTGTGTGAGAACTATTATTTTCTAGGTTGCAGTCTGGGCCAAGATTAATGTAATAAATGAAAGAGATTACTGTAGGTGATGCTGTTGGTAGTAACAGTGAACTAAAGAGATGAATTATTATCTGGTATGATTATGTATACACTTCCCAAATCCAAGGAGAGGTGACACTGCAAGATATTACACATCAAGTCTTCTTCCAGAAAGGAAGTGGTAGAGAGGTCCGTACCAATGAGACCCTTCTCCTGCAGGGTCAGAAGCCCATGATGGCGGTGGCACAGAGTACATTGCTGTAATGCAGGGAAGTCACCATTACTTCATTCCAATGGGCAAAGCTGAGCTGGATGAGACTCAGTTAGTTGCATTTAGGGCTTAACATGCGGCTGTTGGTTGTGGGATGTTGCTGCTAATTTATCTGGCAAGGGATAGACACCAAGGCATCTTGCTGCTCCAATGCCAGTGGAAGGGCACTTCTTGGACCTATTGGAATCATGGGCAGTAACTCTTGAGGACAGGACAGATACAAGAAAAGGCCTTGATAGGAAGGTTATTAATTTAAATTGTGTTACAGTAGACCAGATCAAGAAAAGGTGTCCTGGACGGAGGATAAGTAGCTGCAGGTATGTGCAAGAGAGTTTAAAAACCCCATGATGTTCAGCAAATCATAACTGAAAGAGCTGGACTGTGCAATAAACAGGCTTGATAACATAAGCTTTTTTCCTTTAGTTCATTCCTACCCCTTGCCTAATGGTAACAGCTGTGTTAACATCAACAAAAATCTCAGAATAAAAAAGGAAGTGAAACCTGATAATTTTTCTTTGTTCTTGGTGCTAAACTTGTGCAGACATCCAAATAAAATCCCTGAGGTCCTTATGTCAGACAGACCACCCATGAACCTTGCCCTTACCCCATTGTGCTGCTAAAATTGATGCAGACCAGAAAGATCCATGCTTTGTATTTCTGCTTATGCAGATTTTTGTCATAATTAAATTGAGTTTTTGTTTTTGCCATGGATCCATGGCAATTGCCTTTATATTGTCTTATGACCACCGTAACAGATGTCATTGGGTATAAGGTAGCATAGTAGATTCCGATATCACAAATAAATAGTCATGGCATAAAATGTGAATGGCACCAAGGTGATTTATAATTCTCAGTTTGCAAGATGCCTCAATGCTTGAGGGAAATAGTGACATTGCAGAAGTAGTGAAATGAATAGGAAAGAGAAGGATTTGAAGAAATGAAGCAAACACGGAATGAGAGTACAAGATTTGTTTAAATAAATGTTAGTCCATGTATATTTGTGGCAAAAGACTAGATGGAAAAAAAAAAAACAAAACAAAACCAGATCCCAAGTGTTCTTTGCTGTGCGTAGATTCTTATTTGAAAAATCGGAGCAGTCACTGGCATATATGAAATAGACTCCTGAGAATATTGACTTGGCTTAATTGACCTGTGTTATATCTGTAACTGAAATGAGGAGGATGAACTTCACATGCTAATTCCCTGAAGGGCCTGTAACAAATGCAATTACTCAGTTGCAAAATTATGCATTAATGTAAGTTTTTAGCACTGTCTTCAGATGACATTGGTTGTTAAATATCTGTCTAGTATAATACAGGTATAAAGTATAATTCTACTGGAAATAATGTCCAGTATTCTTCCATTCATTTTTGTCATAATTGCTCTAGATAAAATATTTTAACATTAATTTTAAAACTTTAAAAGACAACTAAAAATCATTTTAAAAGATACTAGATTTAGCCTGAAAAGTTGGAAACTCATGGCCGATACCATCCTGAGGCATTCAAGCTGATTCAGAAATAGGACAGGAAAGTTCTTAAAACTTTAGATTTCATTATCATGTATAGAAAGACAACATTTAACTAATTATTTCATTTTATTTCATTTTATTTGTTTCAGGGAGAGAGTATGGAATTTTGCAGGGTTTTTTACAGACCATAGTGCTCGAGTTGCAAATAGGTATTGCTGTCCAAAACAATGAGCAGTCTTCATTAGTGTACTAATACATCTTCATTATCTTCACATTTTTTATTGTATCTTACCATTTAGAATAATAACTCATTCTAAAAACATTCAAATTAATTATATCTTTTGGCGGGTTTTAGGAAAAGTATACTTAATGGAAATATGAGACAATTAAATGAAGAAATGCAAAATATTCTAACTTCTCTGTTCCAGATGGTAGGGCACGGAGGCAACCTATTATGTCTGAGCACTTGCATTCACGAACACAAATTAAACTTTCATCTCTGTGCATGTAAGAAAGATTCTGCAGCTTGCTGTCGTCTTAGTCGGGAACAGCTCCTTGCGAGCAGGCGCCCTGGTGTTCCTGTGTTGCAGAGCTGCCACGGGTGCCTCAGGGCTGCTGGGAGAGCAGTGAGAGCCTTGGTGGCACTGAAGGCTGAGGCTTCCCGGAGTGGTACTGGGGATGGGAGGTGCAGAGCTGCGGGCAGCAGGTGGCATCAATGCATGTGACCTTGCTGCTCGTTGCAGAAGGGGCGCAATGCGAAAGCTAGAAATTTGTATTGGTATGCTATAAAGATTTATCTAAACCGACCATTCTTTGTGCATTTGTAAGATCATATGCATTGTTCATGCAGCACATCTGCTTCTGTCACCTGCCATAGTACCGTGTCTGGACAATCAGGGGCTTTGTCTGGGGACTTAAAGCTACTAAATTGAATGCTGGAAGGACATACTAATCATTCTTTTAATACTCTGAAATGCTGTCATTTTGTCAACGTGTTTGTCAGAGGTTCATATACAGTCAGCACCTATGGAGAAGATGGGAATTGAGCTCTCGCACAATTTAACACAGTTTGTCTGAAAGTAGCGTGACTTGCCAAAGCCCTGCAATGGGCAAACTTCTCTCATCTTTTACTTTTACTGATGTCCTAGCAGTGGAGCTCATTCTTCGTAGATGTTTAAATAAAGTTTTTAAGCAGCAATTTCTCACTAATGATAATGTGCAAATTTCTCAGCGAAGCCTCTTCCTTCATTGAAATGTTTTTATATGAGGTGTTTGAGATTTTTGCAGGTGAACTTCTGTGGAATGGCTCCATTGCAAACGATTCTCTGTTTCACGGGAAAACATAATCATATGCTCATAATTTAATTTCACTACTTTCTGTAAGCTCCTTCAAGCACCTGACAGAACTGGTAATTCCAAGTCTTGTGAGGTCTGGGTTCTCCTCAAGGAGCCATCTCTGCACCTACAGTACATATCCCATGGCATATTTATATTCTTTTATGGCTATTTTGTGCTTTTATAGCTAAAATACTGTAGTATATCATATAGATATCATATAATTAGTGCCCTGTTTCCAGGATGAAAGTGGGCTAAAGATACCAAAAGCACTATTCCCATGGATTCATGTCACATAACTTCCTGATCGTATTTATAAAAGCAAATTAAAGCTAAATGGATTTAAATGAAATTTAAAGGTTTGGGTGCATAAGAATAAATTGTATCTGCCTTTGGTGTTCCTTCCCCACATGTAATGGAGAGATGCTTCAGAACACGTTATACACACAGTATTTTTTATCTTGTCTGAAAAAGTCTTTATCTGAATTTTTTTACAAGTAGAAAACCAAAGCCTGTCTCCCTGATGTTCAGAACGTTATTTACTATCATCTTCTGCTGCATATGTCCTATCGCAGAGCTGACAACCAGTATTGGCAGAACAGAGGCAATGTGCGTATATAATATCAAGAGCTCTTTCATCACTTTGCATCAATCAAATTACTTACTTGATCTGAAACGTGGCAAATTATGGGGGAGTTAAGTTTCTAGTTCTGTGTGGTCTTTTCTCTCTGTGCGCACTGGTGCACACAGGTTTTCTGTGGTCAAATCCCCCTCAAATATGTTTCCTTTCCTAAGATTAGGATAAGATAGGAGCATGTCGACCCATTTTTTAGGTTGTGTGGTAAATCAAAACGACAATAGTGAATTTCCTTTATGTAAATTTAAAGACTATTTGCTTTTTATACTATCATGGCATTAGTTGTTATCTTTAAATACTTAGCATAATAACTTCTTGCCTAATAATCCCTGATTGCACTTGACTTTTAAGTTTACCTTTCCTGATTAGAAAGTCAGCTTCATCAAGTCAAAAATAGGAGCCAGGAACGAAATTATCATAAAGTTAATTTATTTAGGGAAAGGCAAAAGGTGTGGGGTGGTGTCATGTGGAAGAGAAAGTGGAACCGGAGACTGTCTTCAGTGGATGCTTGCAAAAAGAGCTCGGTTTTACTGATGCCTAATACTTCTCAGGTAGAGGCAGTAGTGAGCTTGAACTGAATTTATGTGGCTGATAAAAGCAAATCTACTTTTCTAGTTGTTTATATACTAAAATTACATAACATGTTCCAAAAATACATTCATATAACTCCTTGAAATAATTTACAAGTGGATTAAATTGGAGTCAATGTGTTATCAAGAGGTAGATAATAAGGGACAATCTGCCAACTGTAAGGAGCCATTAGAAAAGCATTAAAAAAACCCCCAACCATCCTGTATTTTTCCTTCGGCTTTCAAAACCTGTTTTGAACAACGTCTCCTTTAGCAGACGTTCTGACATTCAGATAAAGTTTGTTCATATTGGATAGAGTTATTTAACTACGATATATGGACTATCCGTTTGCCGTTCTCCAGCAGTTGTCTAAAATAAATATACCTGCCTTCTGCTCCTTTGTAAACACTTTTTCTGCAACTGGAGGGGCACTTATTGAAAGAGAATAAATTAGTTTGGGGTGGGGAGAGAAAGCACCCAGCAGCTTTTATTGTGGCACCTGGAATTCAGTAGTGCGTACTACTTTTCTGAAATTTAATGAACATATAATTAGAGTTCTCTTTCTGATGTTTTTGGGGGTTTTAGCTTTGGAGTGTATGCACTGTGCAAGCAGAATGGTTAAGCAGAACTGCATCACTGCTCAGAATCGGAGCAATTAACATGCAAAGAAACACATTTGAGGTCATTTCTGTTTCAAAGTGCTTGTAGCCAAAACTGTTGTCTTTCATGATAAAGAGTGCTTTTTGTCTGAGTCTTTTTTGTCTGAACTTTAAGATGGACAGTATCAACGTTTTCATTTTTCTTTTATTTCTTCCTCTCTTATTACAAGAAATAAGAAACCAGAATATTTTATAAGTAGACTGAACATAATTTGTCCTGCTTGATATTCTTCTATTTTTGTCTGTAAGTTCATATGCAGCTAAAAAATTTAATTTCTAAAACTTACTATGTAAAACCTCCATTTAATGGCGGTATTATGTTGTAGGGGAGTTGATGTAAATGAACATGTTAAGTTAGTGTAGACTTTGAGACAGAATGAATAAATTCCATCCTGCAGCATCCCATTGAAAATGTGGTAGATGAGTGAAACAAAACAGATGTCCATAGAGATCTTCATATATGGTTGCAGTAGAAGGATTCCCAAAGATAGTTCAAAACTGGCTATATTAAAATCCAGTTCTTTTGGAAACCAGAATTGTTTCACAAAAGGATGACATGTAAAAGCACCTATCTTAATTTGTGAAAATTTGCCTTAATGGCTGTTGCTACTGTTGAAAGAATCTGAATTAACAATTCTTTCTGCTTGGGCAAGGCTTTGTGAGTCATATGAGCACCAGAAGATGCTTAAACACTTGTGATGAGATAGATCACAAGTAAAGGCTGAGAAAAGATGGTGATATCTGTCCAGAGGCTGTAGAATGGCCATACAAGAAGTCTGTCAGTAACCTACTTGGGTGGGAGAGAGAAATAAATGTTTCACCTGAATTCTGTCAGACTTAAACAAGAAAAGAAAGGAACAAAAGACTGGGGAGAGATTTGGGTTAAAGTGAATAATTGCTTTCATGCAGATATAATCAGAGTGCTAAAGAGCCTTCTGAGATGTAAATGTATTTTGCTGCTACAGAGGAGTAACGTATGAGTAAAAGACCATATGGCTGAAGCAGGTAAATGAATTTTGTTGTGGACCCAAGCATAACATCCAATGAAGAGGCAGTAGGAGTCCCTCAAAGTCAAGAAGGAACTATGGAAAAGAGATGCGGAGCAAAGGTGTTTAGCAAAGACTCTGTGAGAGCAGAGGGCTGGGTTTAATGCTGCTAACATTTTTCCAGGGCCAAAGCTCAGAGTTCCTCACTGGAGAGTAGTAGGTATTTACCCACTCTATTTGGGTGGTAGCACATGTGTCTTTCAATACATTAACCTCTGTATGTTACAACGTTGAATATTTTGCCCAATGGATACCAGGTTGCTAGGTTCATAAGTAAAGCCTGTATTTGTACTGCTCAGCACTACTGGGATGGGTAGTTCCAACAGCAAAAAAAAAAAAAAAAAATATTCCTAAAGCTAGATTCAAATAATTTCTGCATAATAATACTTTAATGGGAATTTTGTGACAGCGTGCGGTGTAAAACACTTTACATCTGCAGCTGCAAAATTCTTGAAGAAAGCAATAAGTCCCATGGATCATCCAGCCAGCCATTTATGAAGACAGACATTACATGGGTGTTCAGAATTAAAGTTAGGAGAAAATACTTCAGAAATTCAGAGTATTTTTACCAGGTGTTGCTGCAGAATGCTTCAGTACATCCTGATGCCAAATGTTCTCCACCCCACTTGAGATACAACTATTTTCTATTGTGTAAATCCAGAGGAGTTCAACTTATTCCAAGCTATTAGAATATGAGTGCGTATATAAAATATGCTTGTATTGCGTTAGCAAATCCACACGGGGAAGGAGAGTTTTCATTTTGCATTTTTAAAAGACAGAAAAAAAAATTCTTTTCCCCTTAATTTCTATATGGTGAGTATTTCAATGCTAAATCAAAGCAGCCTTTGTGGATGTCTGCTACTACAGCTCTGTGGTCTCTCCCCAGGAGCCTGCCGTAGGCAGAAGTGGGATACTTCAGCCCTGTACCCAACAGTATGCCGATGAGTGTAGTTCTGTATCGTTCCACTTCTTTCAGTCTCAAAGAGTTTTGATTAAACTTCCCAAGGAGTGTTACTAGGGAGGAAGGGAACACACAGTTGCCTGTAGTATTACCGTTCTGATTGTCTTTAGTCAGAGGAATGTTTCATTCAAAGCACACTGCAGATACTTTAAAAAAAGGAGTCTCTCTACTGCAGAAATTGGAGATACAGAATATACATTAATCAGCAAATGTAACACCAGAAAAATTCCTAAAACTTTTATAGGTAATTGAGAATTTGCTTTTTGTCTGTCTTCATAGGTGAAGTTTCCTAACTGGTTTTCAGAAGTGATATTTTGGTAGGCAGGTCTACTAGAAAAAAAGGTAAGAAAATAGGAACACATGGAAAAATTCAGAAGACACACATTAGTACAAACATATCAGCCTAGAGTTTGGATCCCCCAGCCTCACTTGGTCAGCATAGTTTAGGGATCAGACAGGGGCTGAAGAGATATTGAAGGCAGCAATCTATCACCTATTGCTCTTTTTTGGCCGTCCACCCCGTTATGCTTCTTAATTTATAAATAAGGAGGGCCAAATGGCAATCTCATATTGTTATTGCTCTTTTGTTGCCTACTTAGAATTTCACCTTCTTATACAAATTCAAAACTTGGCTATACTTTCATTCTTGACCTCAGGAACTCTCCTTTTTAATTTTAAAATGCAGTTTGTACTGGTCTATTTGATTCCAAGTTTTGGTGACTTCTGGCTCTAATATCAGGTTTCATTAAACTTGCTAGCATTGAGACATCTAACCTGTTTTCTGAGATGATGCCCCTTTCAGTGTTTATACCAACAGAACTTAAGCCAATTTATAAAGGAATTAGAAAGGTCTTCCTATGTAGCCTGTCCCCCCCTGCCCCATCTGTCTTGCAGAGGTGCTTGCCACACCAGAAATGTGTATGGCTGGGCTTGATTAACCTTAAGGAAATCTGAGTTTGTTTATATTTTAAATAAATATATGTATTCACAAGAT
Source organism: Coracias cyanogaster (assembly GCA_033124195.1). Taxonomy (NCBI): domain Eukaryota; kingdom Metazoa; phylum Chordata; class Aves; order Coraciiformes; family Coraciidae; genus Coracias; species Coracias cyanogaster. Next base: position 3,890 of record JAVSBS010026214.1, on the reverse strand, counting down.
GATCCCGTTACTTGCATAAGCCACAATGCATTGAGGTGGGTCATGAAAAGAATCCTAAATGAATGAAGTGCTCCTTACCCATGTCATGTGTTAGACCACTAAAAGCACTGAATTTTCCATATGCACTCACTGCTTGCAGATAACTTGATGACGTTTTATGTAAATGTTGAAGAAAGGAAATCAACAGCACCTCTGTGGGCTTCCCTCAGAAAGGATGGGTTGTGTGAGGATAGATGATGAGCTCCTCAGTGAGCTTTTACTAGCAGTTTCAAGCTACAGGGTTATGAGCAGGTTAAGAGTGTGTTTAGACTTGTCAAGATAAGTTTGTGAGCTAAAAAAAGTTGCTTGGACATCTGATGGATGCCCAAATTCATCAGCCCGCAAAATATTCTTGGCTGTAATGTTGATTTTAACTTTGTCATAGCTATTCTACAAGACAGAGGATTTAACGGGTATTTTGGTGTTTGACTTTCCCTAGAGCGTATGCTTCTCAGAAACCATCCAGCTAAGAGTGACACATACTCAATCTATTGTAGAAATTTCTTTGAATAAATAATCCAAATTTGTAATGTAACTTATTAGCATTTCAAAAGGTAGTATTTTTTTCTTCTCTTGGTGCATATTTAGCAGCTTCCCAAATGATTTCTTTATTGCTATCTATTACAGATCACCATATAGATGTTGAAAGTACTATTGTGTATTTGACTAAAAGTTTAGGATTTAGCATCTTCTTGAGGAATAGCTGTACTAGTGGTTTGTGTTCCAGGGACTAACAGTGTTTGGACACAACTTATTAGTGATTATTTGCCAGCTGGGACAAGAAGGCTCACCAGAATGGTGACCAACAAGTCAGTCTATATATAAATGGAAAAACTTAATTTTCCAAGGAAATGAATACTTTGGGTAGAAATCCTCAGGGCAGCTTTAATTTCTGTTGCTAAAATTTTGCATTTTTTGATTTTATTTATATGGTGTGAAGCAGCCCATTAAATCCCACTCTAGAGAAGTAAATTCTACTTCTAATCAATGGGACGAAACTATATCAATAATTTCTTTTGTCTTATTATCTCAGTTCTAATCTAGTTACCGATGAATAAAAACAGAGGCAAAGACCAGTTCTGTGGTGCTCATGACCCTTTGTCTATATAAGAGACTCTAATTCCTACAGTTAATGTTTTCTAAAATGATCACAGCACTAGAAAAACATTTTACTGGGCTTGCAGTGAGGCTGTGATCCTTGAAATGTTGTTATTCAGGAGATCTACCATTCCTCACAGCTCTAATTAAAAAAAAAAAAGGCAAAACGAAAAAACAACCCACAACAAAAAAACCCCTCAAACAATTAATATATTTCCAATAGTTGGTTTATTTCTTACTTTCACTTTTTCCCAGGTCAACTATTTTATCATCCTTAGTATTTTATCAATGGCTTTGAATAAAGTCATAAACCATCTAGAAAACACATACCTCATTAAATTTTCAATTTTTTTCATACTGAAAAAGAGTACTGGCTTACATGGCTCCACAGTAACAGGAAATTCTTGTTAAAAGTTAGCTTTCTTTTTAACTGGACGTTGTCCAAACTCTGTGTCCTTCAATTGCTATTTCAAATGCCTCAGCTAATTTTGTAGCCATCTACACTGAATGCCAACAAACAGTTGGTAATTTTCAATGGCTGAGTCCCTCATAATCCTTCCTATGTCATCTTAAAGTATTTGAAGTGCTACTTAGCATTGTGTCATCAGCGATTTTTTGCCTCTTTTCATTGATTCTATCAGCTAAATTGTTTCTACAGAGAGAGCATCGGGATGTAAAATAGACTAGAAATACAAACCAGCTTAAGAGCGTTATCTCAGCGCTCATCCCTAAAGAGTTACGTACAGGTTTCAGAATGCCTTTGGCATGGATTAACTGCAGATCTTTAAAGTGTTTCCCAGCAAATGTTTTGAAGGACAGAAGCAACTCAAGCACCCTTCAAAAATTTATCATGATATACTAGTGATGAGACAATAGAGTCGGTTGCAGAATGCCTGAAATACATCTGAGCAATTTGTCTAATGGGAATAATAACCAGTGTTACATGTTATTGTTTTACTGTTCAAGATTTCCATAGGAATTGATCTTGAGTTTTCACAAGTATAGAGAGTATTTTGAGTAATTATAAAAATACATCTGCCGTATTGCCCAACAGTGTGAATTCTAGATAGCTGTGGTATTTTGCTCATTTAAGCTATACCAACAGGTTCTCTCTGTCAGCTGTGGCTTCATGATTTTTTAAGAAGAATAGCTAATACAGTATGGAGCACAAACAGTTAAATATATGTTTTATATGGGAGAAGATTGATAGCAATACTTAAATCCCCAAGCTACTAGTCTCTCAAAATAAGGAGTCACGATTGAGAAGTTATTAAAAGAATGGACACTTTCAAAATACTCACTTTTGAAGAAGCCCAGGAAAACTTCCGATGCGAGCTCTAGGGCTGCTGGGGTTGCAGCAACAAGCCTGATGGGCTGCTGCAGAGTTAGGACCCCATCTCACAAACACCTTTTTGGGAAATCTGCCACAGAGCAAGCCTTAGAGATGTTACATTACTGTTTCTAAACGCTGTTGTGCAATATCCAGCCATGTCAAAGAGAAGACATGATACGTGGTATTCTGAAACACAAGCTACTTTAGCTCTTTTTTTTTAAAGAATTGTGATATTGCAGATGAATATGACATATAAAAATGGTCCAAGTACATCCCCTTACTATCAGATAATCTATAATAGACTCTAGCCATTTGTATTTCAGCTACTTCTTTTACTTCTCTTTTCCTCACCTCTTGTTTTTCTCTCTTTTCTCTCTCTTTTTTTCCCTGTCCCCAAAGATGTGCAGTGTACTAGGGATTTGTTCAATCTTGACACTCTTCTCATCAGATGCCCTTTGAAATGGCCGTGCTTAGCTGCTAATTTAAACCACATCTTCCACTTCTCATTTTATTTTCAGGTCTCTTACTCCAATTCCTGGTCAGGGCAAGAAGAATCTACAAAATGTAGCAAGAGGTCTGAACAACAGTGAATTTTATTCTGAACTTTTGAGACTACAGTACTAGTGACAACTTTATTAAGGAATAAATTGAAGTCATATGATGTTTTTGAGACTTTCACCTCATTTTTAGTTTTCTAGTATGCCATGAAAGCTGTCTGCAGTCTCTAAACTTACTGTGTCTAACAGCACAATGAAATGGAAAAATAAGCCAGCCTTTCTGGAAGAGTCAGTCAGTGATGTATTTTCTATAGTCTCTATTTACCTGAGTTAATTTTTAGTGTTTAGAGGCAAGTACAGCTTAAAATAGTATTAAATTCTGTGCTTTTGTTGACTGTAGGAATTAAGTACCAAAGAAAAGGCAAAACTGAAATCTTTTCCCTTACTTTCTTAACGCGGCTAAGCCATATTCTTTCACATGCTGTTGAACTGTTGACTCCAATAGACTAAAGGACTAAATCTGGGAAGTATCTGAGTTCCAAAGAAACACCATTAGTGAAGTGTTTCATGGTTCATTCACCAAATCACAGAATGTTAGGGATTGGAAGGGACCTCGAAAGATCATCTAGTCCAATCCCCCCGCCAGAGCAGGATCACCTAGATCAGGTCACACAGGAACGTGTCCAGGCAGCTTTTAAACGTCTCCAGAGAAGGAGACTCCACAACCTCCCTGGGCAGCCTGTTCCAGTGCTCCGTCACCCTTACCGTCAAGAAGTGTTTTCTCATATTTATGCGGAACCTCCTGTGTTCCAGCTTGCACCCATTGCCCCTTGCTCTATCACCAGATGTCACTGAGAAGAGCCTGGCTTCATCCTCCTGACACTCACCCTTTACATATTTATAAACATTAATGAGGTCACCCT
>JAVSBS010026213.1:10024-33099 GCA_033124195.1 Coracias cyanogaster | reverse complement strand
TGCCCCATCCCTGGCACCATTGCAGGTGAGGTTGGCCGGGGCTCTGAGCAACCTGCTCTGGTTGCAGATGTCCCTACCCATGACAGGGGAGTTGGACTAGAGGAGCTTTAAAAGCCCTTTCCAACCAAAACCATTCTATGATTCTATTATTTTATTCCGTGATGCCATGCCACAGGATGGCTGCATTCCCCAGAAGATGGGTAGTGATCCCCAGGTGAGCCCTGGCCCCTGGGGACACGGGTTCCTTGGCCGTTTGGCACAGCCAGCTTGAACCGCTGCTGGTACGGCATTTCCTGGGCAGCACAAGGGGCTGGCACTGCACTTCTCGCACACATGGAAACGTGTGATCGAGGAGCACTGCTGGCTCCCCCGGCCATTGCACCCACACCTTCCTCACAGCCCCAAGCAGCGTTTGCCCATCACTAACAACAGGCAGCATTAAATCTGCCCAGGCTTTTCCTGTACCTAGTGGTTACTGCACTGACAATATCTTGCTGCAAGAGAAATTCCCAGGCAAACACACCTATTGATTTTCTTTCTAACTCCTTTCGATGGATTTGCCAACAGATAGGGTGTTATTGCACCAGGTAATAAACGCGCAGCCTGTGCCAGCAGATGTGTAGCGGACATAAATCCCCACTGCCCTGCCCGTGGTGGCACTAGGTCTGTCCAGCTGGAGGGTAGCATAAAGGAGAGGGGGACCAGAATTAGCTCTTCCTTGCATGAAATGCAAAACCCAGGTGCTGGATTGGGCACAGCTGAGCGGCCTGTTGGTGATGGTGGGGTTAACCTGCCAAGCCTGGAGGAATCCCTGCCTGGGTCTATTCCTGATATTCCCTCCACGGCTTCAGCTGTCCAGGCTTCTCCACTCCTTGTTCCAAGCATTTCTGCTGTTGAAGAGCTACCACATCCTACCCCTGATGTGGCTGCATTCTTGTGGTAAGTGGAGTGATTCCCAGTTTTGGAATGACTTGGGATCTTTTGGAAAAGGTGCTGTACAAAATGCTGGACCACTAGCAAACCCATCATCTGGGAGATCTCAAGACAAAGCAGCATTCCAATACAAAATAATTAGGTATTATGATTTTGTTATTGTAATAGTGGCGTTATCATGCTTCCCTCTTGTCCAAGCATTAGGAGGTGCTGCCGGTAATGCTGGAAGCGTCTCCCCACATCCGCAACTGCTGCATCCCGAGCACGGGGCCCTGCGCACTGTGCCCACAGTCACCTTGTGCTGCAGGGTTATTAAATCCCAGCGGAGCACAGAGACAGAGCCAGGCACCCCGACAGGCGAGCGGTACCTCTGCGCTCTCTGTGCTGCTCATCCTCCCTTTCTTACGCAAGCCTTGACGCTTGGCAGAAAGCTGTTATTTTATTTGTTTTGTTGTGTTGTTGGGATTTTTTTAAATATACACTTCAGACAAACAAATAACACTCACAAGTTGCCATGATGCGTCTAACCACATCCGCGGCATTGTGCTTCCAAACAGATGTTACCAGGATTGAACTGAGTTGCCAGCAGCATTGGCAAAAGCCTGTTCAGATGCAAGGGCTGATAAGGAATCCCTCTATCCTCGCTGCTGCTGCACTGCAGCCCCTCAGCCAAGCCTCATCCTCCTGCCAGAACGGGACCTTTGGAGCACCCTTGCAGCAGTCACCTGCAAAGCCCTTCCCTGGCAGTGAAGCTGAGGCTTTGCAAAAGCAATCTGAGTGCCCTGGGAGGTTACCCAGCTCTGCATGGGGCTCATGCAATGTGGACCTGTACGCTAAAGCTGGGTTTAATTACTCTGGACTGGACCCTGCTTGCAGTGAAGTCAACAGGAGCGTTTCTGTTGCCTTCGCTGGCAGCTGGCAATGGCATTGCAATGGTACATTGCAGAGGCTGGTTCTGATTCTCTCCAATCCAACAGCAAAGACTTCCTTTGACTTCATCAGGAATAGGGTTGGACTGCCCATATTTTCATTCCAGAAGAAGCCAGGCCTCAGTGCTGGTGAATGCTGTGCAGCAACTAGGTAATAAAAGCCAGACTGAGCCTCCAGGAATATGCGGGGTTTCCTCTGTTCAGTGTTGGGTTTGCCGTGGGGAGGGCGGGCTGATCCCTGAGCCCCTGAGCAGATAATCGAAACTCATCTTGGAGGCAGGAGGGAGGAAGATAGAGGGACCTCAATCCTTTCTCCCTGAGCTACAGTTGCAATGGCAGGTGCAGGAATAAAGGCATGTGTCTGGGGTGGGGAAATACCTCGCAGATCTGAATAACTCCTCTGTAAGATGCCAGGAGTGGTGAGCGATGTGGGTGGAAAGAGAAGGAAGCACAATCTCTGTCAAGGAAATTACCAGCTTTCTAGGGATAAGGCACCTGCAGCTGTTGCTTTCCGCTCCCTGAGCGAGCAGGTGAGGAGCAGCAGTTCCTCTCTTCCTCTCCCCAGCTCTGGAGGAGCTGGCTCACAACCAGGGTGTGCAACTGGAACTCTCACATAGGTTTTAATGGCAGAAATGGGGTGATTATTTTGTTAGAACTGTACTTAAGCCCCAAAAGCTTGTTCTGCAAAAGCTACCAGAAATTGCTATCCAGTGCTGACGACTTCCAAGTGCTCATCTAGAAGAGAGCTGGCAATTTGGCAGCGAAGCCCGTCTCCCTCTGCTGAGCCACATCCTATTTCATTTTCTTCCTTTGGAGTTGTACGCAGAACCTTTTTGGTGCAAGGGACCGCTGTGGATCCCTTGCCAGCACACTGAGCCGGTAAGCTTGGATGCAGTAACCCCTTACATCCCTAGGAAGTCAGACTGCAAAGCAATCCTTTTCTCAAATTGGCTGGAGCTTCAACTGTTATAAAGAGGATTAAATGCAGGCAGCCATCTCCACCTTACCTCTGAAGTCTGCTGTGCTGACAAGTCTACCACGAGTCACCAGGCTCCATGGGGAGTGTTCTGCTGCTTAGCGCATGGCTGCTGTGGAAGGTGAGCTGCGCCGTTCACACAGTTTTCTACCTTGCTTTGTTTGCAGACCTCTATGCTTTCCCCTGTGCAGCCCCATTTGGTGACTGCTGCTCCTGAAATGGCTTTGCTCTATCTGGGTTTTCTTCAGGAGAAAGGAGGAACCCTCAACTTTCATGCCAGTCCCTTTGAAGAGCTCTTGAAACCACCACCTCCACCACCCCAGCTGCAATGTCCTTTCTGGAGGAGGCATTAGGTTGTGCAGGATATGTTGGACAATGACGTACATTTTATTCTCTTGCTAAAAGGGTTGTGTTGTCTCGTCAGGGTGGACACTGAAGGATGGCTCCCCACGCCTAACCTACCGTTTGTAGGGAAAAGCCTTGTCCTCTCCTTCCTCATGGTGATGTGTCTGGTGGAGCAGCACTGCATGGAGCTTCATCTGTATTCCCAAACGGGGCAGCTAGTGCAAACGCTTGAATCAAAGCTCTTAGAGCTGCATCAGTCAGGGGTGTCCATCAGCTTGGGGCAATGATGGGAGAATGGAGTTACCACTACCCAGCAGAGGAAAACTCATGCTCAGAGGTTTATTTTGCTCCTTACTTGCCTCTGCTTGCTCTTTGTAAACACGGCCCAAACTGAGGAGGACCAAGGGAGGTTGCTCTTCCTGCTTATTCATCCTGTTCCTTACTGCTTGTTTGTCCTCAAAGAGCACCTTAGCCAACAAGCACTGTGTGCACATGCATCGTGTGCCCTGTGCTTCAACGCAGCGAGGACCAGTGACACAGGGAGGAGCACAGAGCAGACAGCTTGGAATGGAGCCTCCAGTGAGGCATTCCCAGAGCGGTACTCTACCAGCTGCCCATCCAGCCTGGGCTGCCTCCAGGTCTTCCAGGTGTTGGTGGAAGTCTGTATGTGCAATTTGAACAATGGTTTTCAGAAAGCCTTTTAAAAAGGCTTGAAAGCGTGTGCCACATGTCCAGCCAAACGTCAGCTAAGCTTAGGCTAAGCCCTAGTCTGTGCTAAGGACACACCCAGACATTTGATGCCAGCGGTCTGTAATTCTTAGCTGTAAAGCCAATAATTCAGGAGGGAAGGTTTGATATCCTAGTGCCAATCATGAGATAACCGATTCCACTTTCTCTTCAACTCTTTGTTCATGTTCTCCCTTAAAGCGTGGCTCCAAAACTTCCTTCCCCATGGAGGATCTCTGAAACCACCGCTTCGGCTCTGGTGAAGAAGCTTTGGAGCCCAGAAGTGTCATTGTCATCCCCTTCTTTCTCTTCCACATATAGTTTAATAGCAATATTGAAAAAAATGTCACCCTTACCCAGAAGCGGCTCATGATACTGCCTTGCAGCTTCCCTCTTTCTGAGCCACCCAGTTTATCTTGGCTTCATAGCTTCCCCTTACAAGGCTTGAAGTTGCCTGGAGCTGCTCTTCTAGAAAATAATCTCTCCAAGAACCAGCTCCAATTCTCATTTTCCATGTCTGTGTACACCAGTGTCTCCCTAGAAGTTGAGACATCTCCTCACAGCCTTGTTTCAGTTCAGCTTAGCAACTGCCCCCCTTTTATTCCACTAAAAGATGAGTTGGTTGGAATTTGCTTGTTCGCCCCGTGACAGCTTTGATCCTGCACACAGAAGTGTTCCCTGACAGCCAGACAGCAGGGAAGGGCTGTCCCTAGCTGGAGGCCTCCGGGAGTCGTGAATGAATACTGTGTTTACTTGTATTTCTAATTGACTAGTGCCTTGCCAGATCAGCTGCATGTCACTGCAAGCAAGGGGCATTGAGACAATCCTTATTCCTCTACAGCTCCTTCTTGGGACTGGGAGGTTGTTGCTGGAGGCGACAGCCATCCAGCTCATGGTGTTGGGAGCATCATTTGGGCACAGGATGGAGGAAAGCTTTTCTACTATAGGTCTATCACCAGGTAATGAAAGTTGAGCCTTCCTTCTTGGATCAACCCAAGAGGAGCGTCTATAGATAGTTTAAGTAGAAGCATACAGGACGAAGGTGGGAATCCTCTCTCTGTTGCTCAGGTTATCACCAGGTGCGATACTTCCCTTGTCCTTTAGCGAGGGTTTGGGCCAAAGGAGAACAAAGTACTGCCTTCCACGTTCATTGCCTTGTGGTTAAGACCATCAGGAGGTTTCACAATGGATTTTAAAGGCTGGAATATATCCTGAAAGCAGAGTGTTGACAGTTTGGTTTCGGTAACGCCTCCGTCTATTCCCTGTGCGGTGAGTTTGTTCTGGTACCTGCTTACCCCTCTGCCAAGGAGCTTCGTCCCACAGTGTAATCTCTTTGCAGCCTCCTTTGGGTCTGTCTCCGTGACCTGGATAATGTGTCACCCAAATGAGAGAGTGAAGGACCACGGGGACTAGAGAGGGCAGGGCAGGGCTCTCAGCTCTGTGACCTGGTCCCTATGGAGAGGTTTCTCTTTGGCAGGAAAGATACACTTGGGTGGTTTTGTTTCATGTTGAAGCGCTGACAGTGAATATTCAAGTTACAAAAAAGGAGGAGGAGAACACAGTCAGTTCTGTCACTCCAGAAGTGCTCATCTGGAAATGCTCACACTTTCCACCCACTCCCAAGCAGTGACCTGCAAGTCCTGTTTTCCTCCTCTCCTTGACCTTTCTGGTCTCCTGCTCCCACCTGGCCTACACCTTCAGCAACTGCGTTTGTCCTGGCTGCAGCGAAGTTTGGGTTTGGGAAAATGGTTGTTTGAAGTTTATTTAATGTTGTTTGGTTTCTTCCCTCTCCCTAAACCAGAAACAACTGAGCTTGGGAACAAGAAGGAGTTGAAATCCATGCCCTTCATCACCTATCTGTCAGGCCTGCTGACAGCACAGATGCTGTCTGATGACCACCTCATCTCAGGTGTGGAGATTCACTGCGAGGAGAAAGGTCGCTGCCCATCCACTTGCCATTTGTGCCGGCGCCCCGGCAAGGAGCAGCTCAGCCCTACACCAGTTCTGCTGGAGATTAACCGGGTGGTGCCTCTGTATGCTCTGATCCAGGACAACGATACCAGGGAGGTGAGTGAGCCAGTGATGGACCAGCTCCACCACTACGATCCTGCCTCAGTCACCTCTCAAGTCCACCTTCCTCAGTCTCTGCACAAATATTGGGCTTCCTGGAGTGGGGCAGTGTTTTCATGTTTGTTTTCGGTGGGGAATGCTTCAGGATGGTGACAGCGAGGGAGCTGGCAGATCCTGCTGCCCACCACCTTCAGCCCTCATCCCCCAGGGTGCTCTCAATCAGCAGTGCTGGGTTAGAGGTGGTAAGGCAAAGGATTTGGGCAGCTGCAGGATGGAGGATGCTGCCAGAGCAGGTGCTAAGGGGACACCAGGAGCTGACAGTGAACAGCATGTGCCAGGACAGGTCACCTTGTGCCATCAACAGCAGAGGGTCCTGGAGAGGGGCAGGATGTCCTCTCTGACCCCACACACAGAAAGTCTGGGTCTCATTGTTTTGGCTCTGGGCTTCTCTTGATGGCAAGTCACAGGTCCTCTCGTGCCCCGATCCCTGCAGCCCATCCAAGGCCATCCCCACCCTTGCTGCAGCAGGACACAGGAAGTGATTTTTGCCTTCCCTGTCCCTTCTTCTCTTTCTTGGCTGTTGCCATTCTCTCAGTCTGAATCCCTTGTCTCACATCAGCTCCAGCACTTTCCTTTCCCCTTCTTGCTTCATCTGATCCACTGTCCTGCTCCCTCCAGCCCTTTCTCTCCAGCTTGCTTCTCACCCTTCTCTCCACTAGGTTTTCTCTCACAGAATATTTATTTCTCTCCTTCTCCTCCCCTTGCTGCCCGTCAGCCCCACCAGCAGGAACGAGTCCCGGTGCCTGGGGACTCTAATCCACCACTACTGTGAGGACTCACTGCCACCACCACACTAACCTTGGCTCTCAGCATTGGGCCAGGGCTGGGCAAAGCTGCAGCCACCTCTCTGGAGGAGATGGAGCTGTTGGCAGCCTGTGCCCATGCCCTAGAGAGGATGCTCTGGTGTTGGGTTAGTGTTGCCTGTGTAAAAACGTGTCCCCAGGTGCCCCGTGGCATCGTGAGCTTGGACTTGAGGATAGTGAGCTTGGACAGGGACAGGGGCTTGGCCTTCCCCTTGTCTTCTCCTGCGAGTGGGGAGGGGGATGACCATGAGAGGGGAAGGGGTTTAGGGACGGTTATAAGCTGCTACTACCACAGGCCATCCCCGTTCTTGTGGATAACACTCAACCGATATGGCAAGTGCTGACCTTATGGGAGCTACAAGCAGATCCCAATTCCCCTGTAGTATTGAAAAAATAATAATTGTAACCAATGAAGATCTTTCTCTTTGCATATGTGTCCATATAGAGAGTTACATTCATGTACGGAGAGAAAGTGAGGTCATTAATAAGGTGGATACTAACATCAGTAATGCTTGCTGAAAGTTTTCCTACATAAGCCTAGCAGCAGAGATGAGGCAAGACACAGGTAAAGACATTTCACCACTTGTTTTTAAGTAGATTTGTCATTTTATGTGCCTCAGTGCAATGAGTTACGCACTTCTTAAGATTTACAACTGTCGCATGGTACGAGGACATTATTCTCGGTTGCTGATGACCTTGCCAGGCTCCCAAGTGCTGGGGTTTAAGTTTCCACTCTGGATGTCTGCCTTGGGCTGATTTGCTATTTTTCTGTGTGCGTCTTTGATTTCAGCTAAAACTGACCATTTCCAAAAGAGAGATTAAGTGAAAATATATTGCTTTGCCCACATGAAGTAAGTATTTCCATGTCACTGGGAAGTGCTGTTTTCTTCTTGCTTTGAAGCAAGGGCTTGAAATTTAGAAGGGCTCCCGGAGTTAGGTTTTGCCTTTTCTGTCCAGGGAACATTTGTCCTGAGGCATTTGTGCTGTGAACTTAAGGAGAATCAGCTCTGTGTGGTCAGAGGGGGTTTGGTCTTTCTCTTCAGTCCTGCTCCAGCATCGCTCCCGCTCCCAGCAGCGGGGTGGAACAGTGTATCAGGGCACTTCCAGTTATCAATGGTTTCTCTTCTCCTTCTTATGTGCAATGAAAACTATGGATTAAGCCCCTGCTAGGAGGTGTTTCTGTTTCCCCCTGTGGTTTAACGGCGTTGGTCCATGTGGTTTAGCTTGCATGGGCCCTGATAGCTGCAGCCTGGCTGGGGACCTTGGCAGTGCTGGGCAAGGAGTTCCCCAGGGTCAAGGACGTGCTTGAATTCCATGCACCTTTTGAAGGGCTTTGCTGAATGGCTTTTTCATAGCTGATGTGGCTGTGGGTGGAAGGTTTCGCAGAGGAAGGACTGCTTGCTTGGAACAGAGGTAGTGCTCCAGCAGTCCCGGTCAGGTCAGCTTGGTGAGGTTAAATTAGTCCGAGTAGGTTTATAGCACTGTTGCTGTTACAGGTCCATCACTCTTCAGTCTGAATGCTCACACCGTGAGTTCAAGCAATGTAAAGAGACAGAGAAGCTGTGGCCTTGGCGGTGACTTCTCTGAATGTCTCTGGAGCCTGCATTTTGGTTTGATCGTCTGCCCACATCTCTCTTCTGCTTCACTTGTGCTCTGCATCAGTGCAGACACCAGAGTGGGGCCAGAGCTGTGGTCCCTCACTGCTGTGTCCACATGAAGCTGGAGGAGATTCTCTACTGCAGGACTGTGGAAGGAACCTCCACCAGTGTCGGTGACTGGCCAGGCCCAAGAGCAAAGAGCTTCTATCTGTTGTGGGACATTATGCTGGCAAAATGCCTGCAACACCTTGAGAGCAGGATGCTGTTGAGTGCATGTGATGGAAGAGAAGAGAGGTGTGGTGACCCTGGCTGGTTTCCCTCTAGTGAACATCCAGGACCCAACAGAGAGGGAAGCTGCACATCATCCTAGCAAGAGTGCCAGGCTGTGGTGACCTTCCTTCTCCACCATCAACATTCCTGTCTGCCCACACCCCACGGGATGGGCAACAAACTTCTTACTGCCCAACATTGGAGTCACCAAGAGCCATGGGCTGAGAGAGTGAGACCCCAGGTTTGCATATTCTGCAAAACCTCCATGTCCCCTGGCTGGGCTGCAGGGAGGTGAACCAGGCAACAGCTCTGAGAGGCACTGGAAGGAGCAGGGATGCTCTGCTTCCCCCATCCCTCCCACTGCCAGCATTGGCCTGGGGAGCAGCACCAAGACCTGGAAGATTCGGTGCACCCAGGAGAACCTGTGATGGCGATGTGAGTGTGTGTGGCCGGAGCCCCAGGGCAGCCATGGCCAGTGGCGGGGAGGAGAGGGGCAGGCATGTTCAGCAGAGTGGTCCTTCCTGTTTGTGGTCTGTTCCTTTCTCCCCCCAAACCCCAAACCAATCACAGAGCCTCTCCCACCGAGCAGCTCGGCCAGCTGCAGAAGTGCTTAGAGGGTGGTGTGGCGAAGGGGGGCAGGGAAGAGGGGCAGGAGGGATCAGTTGCGCTCCTGGTGGGAAATGGCCTCAAACCCCTGTTGTTTTTATTTAAGGAGACAAATGGATGTGGAGCCTGGATTTTTAGAAGACCCCTAGGACCTTGATTTAATTCCAAAATTGAGTAATCTCAGCATTTCCCTGCAGCCATGGCCTCCTCGCAGCACATGTGACCCAGCCTGTGGTCTGGAGGGGATTTGGGCTTGCTGGGGGGCACATCCCCAGGCTGCTGACCCCATCAGCCTCAGCAGGAGCCTGACATGCAGCTGGGACGTGTGCAGGGATCTTGGCATGATCTGGTTCGCTGACAAGTGAAGTGACCACAGTGTGCTTGTACCTGCATGCCAGGGGTTTGCAGAGCCTCTGCTGGGCCATCAGCTGGGACATCAGTTCTTGAGGTTGAAGCAAAATCCCCCATTGCTCTTTCCCACCCATTGCTGGGTGGGACCCAGCAACCACCCACCAAGAGTGGGTGCTCGTCTTTTGCTGAGCACAGCACAGCCACCACTGATCTCTTCAGTGTCCCCAGGGTGGCCTTGGCCAGGGTGCTGGGAGTGAGGACCAGGGGAGCTGCAGGCAGTGAGCATGCCCAGCCTGTGCTTGTGTCCCAGGGGGTTGCTGTGCCAGCTCCAACAACCATCTGAGCCTGGCCAGATGGGCAGCTGAGTTAACAGGGAGCAGAAGGCAAGCAGGGGCAAAGAGAGGAGAAAGCTCCTCTTTCATCCATCCCATCCTGGATGGTCTAAAGGGTCTGAAATGGGGTGAAACACATCCATTGTACCATCATGGCCACCTGTCTGTCAGGGCAGTGGTGAGCCCACCCTTGTTTGCGTGGATGAGGCAAGGAGCTGGAGTATCCAAGTGTATCGCTGGTGCTGTGACCCCCCCACTTTGGTGATGACATGGCCCTCGACGGGCAGAGCAGATGGAAAAGAGCACACCTGAGAAATCTGGTACCAGCGCTGTTGTCCCAAGCCCCTGTGCTCCCACAGCAGGAGATTGCCTTGTTGGGCATTGTCTGGGCTCTGCTGCTGGCTTGGCAATCATGACTGTGCCTTGGCCCTTGACTCCGCTGGGTAAACATTGCTCATGCAGACATCCCAGTTCAGCCTGTAGGGAAACAAACCTCTGTAAGTGGAGACCAGACATGTGCCTGGAGGAGATCAGTCCTAGGTTTGAGCAGGACTAGGAGAAACATGAGTCTGAGGAGGAGGGAGCGAGGAATTGAGGCAGAGGATGAAGAAGTCAACTTGGGACTCATTTCTCTGGGAAGAGTTTGGCCATACCCCCTGAATCCCAGTCAGGAGGACAGAGATCTGGGCCCTTCCTGATGCCTTATATCTCAGGGCTGGTTCTCCTGATGTCTTCTGCCCATCTGGGCCTGGCAGGAGGAGGGTGAAGTTTTGCAGGATGCTGTAGGAACAGGGTGAGAGGTGTTCTTGAGGCCAGGGGCTCACTTTGGCCCCCACATAGCACCGGATGGCAGAGCTGCTGGAGGACAACCATCCTCCCTGCTCATACACGGCTTCCCCGAAGCAGCCCCTGACGGCGTGGAGAGCCGGCGCCAGGGATTTCTTTTTCCTCTGCCGAAGCTGAAAGGGAGCCAGGGTGAATGGGGACAGCGTTTCTATTGTTGAGGTGAATTTTTTGTTTTGGTCTGGGGCGTGGGTTTTTTCTTTTTTTTTTTTTTTTTGGTTTTACTTTGTTTTAATATCGGCTAACTGGCCCTTGTCCTCCTTCTCCTCCTCCTCACACGTTTGAGCATCCTGCTGCAGCTCCAGCCCACATCCGACTCGTGTTAGCGGGGGAAGAATGGCCGCATTGTAACCGCCCCAGCCGTGCTAGAATGGGGAGCTTTGTAGCCGAGGTGTGAAAGTGGAGCTGGCTCCCCAAGACGGGACTCTCGCTACAGCGCGAAGGCTTTTATTTCCCCTGCTGCCAGGTTTTACAGTGTCCTCTGCTGCTCCCTCAGATCCCATAAATAACAGAAACCAGGATGCTGCCCACCCTGGGTCCCTTCCAGCACCCCGACCTTTCCGGCAAGCCGCTGATGTGCCTTCCCAGGATGAAGTGCTGGTGATCCTGCTCCCGGGGGCCAGGCAGCCGGAGGCAGGGAGGGTGTGAGCAGCACAGGATGAGGTCACCTGCCAACAGCAGTAGGGAAACTTCATCCTCCTTTGCTGTGAACCTGGAGCAGACTTTCAGACGCGAACTGCGTGATCCTGGAAAGAGTCTCTGGCATGGGAAATCCTTAGTTTTCCTCCTCTTCTTTTTTATTTTTTCCACCCTCCTCCCAGAGATGTCTAGACTAAAGAGCAGCATTTATCTCCTGTGAACAGCTCTGAGCATTACCGTAAGGGCATGGAAAGCTTTTGATCCAGCCACCCTATCATCATGGTAACATCCTGTTCAGGCTGTGAAGTCCCTGCTTGAGCTGCATCCCATAGTCTTGTCTTCTTCTTTCCCTCGCTGAGCAGCCAGTATTGCTATTGCTATCTGCAGACTGCTTGGAGCATGGCAGCATCCAGGAGCTCTGGTCAGTGGCCCAGTTGTGTCAGATGCTGTATGGGGTGGCATCACTGGGTGACTGGATTTGCTGGTAGGTGGGACAGGGCTTGCACCTTGCCAGGCAGCCCTCTGCCTCCTCTGGTGGCATCTGCCTGGGCTTGGGGGAAGGTGGTGGTGGTGTGCAGGCACCATCTCCATCTTGCAAACAGGAAAGGACAGAATGTCTCTGGGTGCTGTGCCCCCCTAGACATGGGACTGAGGCTGTCCGCTGGCATGACCCAGTCTGCTTCCAGTCTTCTTACCTTCCTTCTACAAACCCCCCAAACGTACCAAATTGCCAGCTTTTAGGTCATCTCTGGTATGTCCAGCACATCTCTCTCTAGCCTGCATGCTTGTTTGTGGTTATGTTTCCATTTCCCTCTATTTCCTTTTGATTTTTTTCATGTGGTTGGTGCATACCAAGCACAAAGAAACCTAGACTCAAAGAAACAGTTGAGCCAGATTTTTGTATCCATGTCAGCCATGGAGAAGATGAGATCTTCACAGATAAGCACCTGGCATATGCCCTTTCCAGTGCCCCATCTGGAAACACCAGCCCTGTGGTGCATGCTGAGTCCTGCAAATGCTGATCTGAAAAGTTCCTCCATGTCCTATAGTTTACCTCTCCAGGGATGTCAACGGAAAACCCACGGTCAGAAATAACTTAATGCTTCTCCCTCCATCAGCCAGGTCTAACAGAGGACAAAGGAAATGTTCTTCTATATTCTGTTGCAGAGCGTCGAAGCTATAAAACGGGGCCAAATGGCCTCCCCCTGAGCACAAATAACAACAGGAGAAAGATCCATATGCAATCGAGTGTAGGATAAATGTGCTTAGCTGATCATTCGTTTCCCTAATATTTTTTTTATGAATAGGCTTAACTTATGGTAAGATGGGACTTTATGGTCCTGTAAGTCTTGCTCGTGTCAAAACAAATGAACTAGCCATCCTATGGGGGAACTATCAATCCAATATATGTGTGTGTATGGGTGTGGGGAGTCAGACCTATTATACCTTTAAGAGCAAATTAGATGCTGTTCCTATGATTCATAATGCTATATATCTAATGGCATGACTCGTCATCTAGAAAATAAACGTTTCGAGCCAGTTTCTCATCTCATAAATTTCCCCTCTGGCACTGAAGGACATAAACTAAATGGGCTGACTCACAAGGAAACAATACGATTTGGATACTTTTAAATGAAAGATAAAATTGCCTTATGGCACAGAGGGGCGTTGAGATCCCGGGGAGTGGTTGGCAAGCGCAGGACGGCACGGCGGGGGCCCCTCTGCCATCCCCAGCAGGCAGGGCTGCTCCTACAAAGCCCTTCACGCTTGCAAAGCCTATTGGGTTTTCTCAGCTCAGTAGCTTGGCATGACCACCGTGGTGAAGCATCTGATGTGGAGATACTCGTGTTGAAGATGGGTGTATTGGAGATGGTCTTCTTGTGGTACATGCTGTCTCCTGGAAGTGAGGAGAGCATTTGATGCATGTTTCTGAGCATGGCAGCAGGGAAAGACAGGGGATGTGGAGGTGCCCTCTCCAAGGCAGGAGGGGAGGGTGATCCTCAGCCACCACAGACCAGGGACATCCCAGTGCATTCCCACCTGCAGCTCTCCCAAAGGCTGCAGCTGCCCATGAGACAGGTCTCAGCAGGTTCGCTGCATTCTTTGTCGGTTGCTCTTGGTCTTCCTGTGCCATTGTGCTCCTGGGTTGTGTGGGCAGCTGCAGTTCCCCTGGGTTTGTGTGAGCAGCCCCATGCCTCAAGGGCTGTCCTATCAGAAGGAGAAAGTGGGGTAGAGGGTTTCATGTGGTTGCCCCCTGTGAAGGAGCACATGCCTGCAGCGTGCCTTTGGGGCTGGGCTGGTTAAAGCTATCACCTTGGCAGGGGAAGGTGACTCCAGCTGCTGAGCTCTGGCCAGGCCTGGGACCAGCCTCTGCCACTGCTGGAGTGGGCTGGGGGAGGCGAGGGAATGAAGAGTGGGCTGTGAGTAACCGACAGCAGAAGCCGTACCTGGCTTCAGGGCTGGGTGGACCACAGAGCCCTCAAAGCCCACGGAGACCCTCCATTTGTCCTGAAATTGCTACAGAGCAACTGCGTGTCACCATGGAGGATGCAGAGCCTCCTAAAGCAATTGTGAACATCTTTGTGTGGGGAGCTTCATCCCTTCCTTCTACATGATCTTACCCATTTCCCCCCATCAGTTCCCTCTTGCCACTTCCCCACCCTTTGACACATGCTCCCTGGCACTGATGGGCAAATCCTGGACACCACTGGCTCAAAATCCCGTTGGAAAGCAAGGGGAGGTGAGTCCTGGCTGCCTGGCCACCCCAGCCTGGCCCTGACGTCAGCCAGCTGCTGGAAATGGGAGGGAGACAGCAGCCAGCACCGGGATGAGCCGAGCTCCCAGTAACCCACTCAGTGCGTGGAGGTGCGCTCGCCTTAATGAGCACAATTGAAGGACACATCGATTAGCTAACCTCGTTTTTGTGAAGGTTGACACAAGGCAGATGACGGCTGGGTACCTGCAGGATCTAATTAAAATGTATGTGAGGCTGGGCAGGCAGAGCAGAGGGGATTGCTCACCCAGCCTTGCGCCTAGCAGAAAAAAAGAAAACAGGGAAGGACTTGACTGTTGGATCTGGCTAAAGGGCATGGATGGCGTGGGTGGAATTTCTTCCCCGGCTCGGGGATGTGCAGGGAGGAGCTGGGTTAGGGGCTGGGGAGGGAGCCTGCGAGCAGCGGGGGTCGGGGCTGGGGTGACAGCGGATTGGAGACATTGGTGTGACAGTGCAGCTCTGCCAGGGATCACCCAATATCTGTCTTTGCCCACAGTGCATGTCTGTATGCACATGGACCCACAACATGCGGATTTGTCCTGCTTCCCAGGAAGAGCACACACATCCCCATCCACCTACATGCATCCTTTTCTGTTTCTCTTCTGCACAGCCCCGCTGCTCTCTACAGAAGTGTATCTGCACCCATTTATCCGTGTCAGATTACCTCCTCTCTGTCTTCCCTGCTCTCCAATTACTTCGCGATGCCCTTTCCAGCCCAGCCCTTCAGTTGCATTCTAAACAACAAAGTGAAATAACGCCACTTTTTTTCTCTTTCACATATTTTTTCCTTCCTTTTTTTTCCCTTATTTTTTTTTTCCCTTCTGGAACTGTCCCATTTTGTAAATGCCTGGAAGCAGAAAATATTTCAGACGCGAGAGCCTCGAGGCGCCTCAATAAAGGTGCTCGGGCTGTTTGAGGAGAGCGACAAAACCCCGGACAATGGGAGCCCTGACGTCAGGCTCTATTTATACCTCCTCTTTTCAGAACCCTCCCCGGGATGGCGCTTTTCCTAGAGTTCTCTGCCCAATACTGCTGGAGCCATCCCTGTCCTCCTCAAAGGGCACGTTTTTATCTCTAAGGCGTAACCTGGCAGCGCAGGCGATATCGCCGGGGCCAGGCATCCGCAGGCAGCTTTGAATGGGCGGAATAGCACCGCTGCGAGCTGGGCTGCCTGCGTGGACCCGTGAAGGCGTTTCAGCCCCGCAATGTGCCTTTTGAAAGGTCAGGAGCATTACAAAGAGGTTTGTTTTAGAGGAGGAAGGTTTTGGTGTTATGGTAGTTGTAGCAGGGTGTTGTGGCTTCACAGGGTTGGGTTGAACGTTGGCCGTGTGTGTGTGTGTGTGTGCAGGGAGAGATGCCGCCTTCCAAGCTGGAGTTTAATTAGGCACAACAGGCAAAGAGTAGTGGGAGAAACCATGGTAAATCCACGCCGGATTTACACCCCTGAACTACAGCAGGGTCTGGAGCGAGGGATGCTCCATCCTGCAGCGGGGACCAACACCAAGCACCCTGAGCTGCGGGATGAACACAGGAAAGACACCCCAGGGTTAGACCTGGAGGCCTTTGGGAATTCCAAGTGTGTTAGCCTCAGACCCCAGCAGATGAGCAGCTTTTATTCTAGGGATCCCTTGGCATCACCAAGAGAGGTCAGGAGGGTTCCTGGTCAGGCTGGGGACAGCCTGCAGAGAGGAGACTGCCTGGTTGGGGAGCACCCTGCAAATATTTTATAGGATTTTATGTTTTTCTTCAAGATACTGCCATTTTGCTTGTGAATATTCCTTATGCAAGTGGACAAAGCAGCGGTTTGCTTGCAGGAGGGCAGCTCATGTGAATAACAAACCCGTGAGAAGGGTGAATGTGGTCTGTGTTGTTGGGGCTACAGGAATTACTGTCTTCTTAAGGGGGGGCAGAAGCACCTACAGGATAGGCACGTGGAAGAGTTTCATTGTGCAGCACAGCAGTGGTGTAAAGGTCCCCTGTGTATGATGGCCAGTGTCACAAACAGGCTTATGGTTGTGTTTCTTCAGGCAGCTCAGCCCCGTCACAGGACATCCCCACAGGATCGTGCCAACACTCCCCATCCCCACACCAAAAGCAGCACTAGGGAATGAACCAGCATCGCTCGATACATGGCAGCTAAAGCCCAGGGAGGTGAAGGGACTTGCCAAGGGCCATGTAGAGAGTCTGTGGCAGAGCTGGGGAGGACCCCTCCGTGTTTACCGGTCCAGGGCTCTGCGCACACGCACCCCTGATGCTCAGCACCGCGCGGCCAAGCTGCTGCTTCACCGAGTCTTTGGCACACGTGTTCACACTTTTTGTTCTCACATCAGGCTTTCAAGGGAGCCCTGATGAGCTCATACTGGTGCTCGGGGAAAGGCGATGTTATCGAAGACTGGTGCAGGTGTGACCTCAATGCCTTCGATGAGAACGGACTCCCGAACTGCAGCCCTCTCCCGCCGCCTGTGTACGTATCGGTGCGAGCCCCTCCCGCGGGTCACGGCCCCCCAGCACCAGCCCCTTTCCCGCAGGCTCAGCCCACAGGCATCTCCTTCCTCTCACCTTTGAGCCCCAGGGCCGCAGTCCAGCACTCCTTACTGCGTGACTGATGCCTTTAGGATATCCTGGCTCCAGCTGTGGCCCTGGAAGGTTTCCTTATAGATTTTCATCACCTGATTAGCAGGGCCTGTAGAATGGGATTTCAAATGCTGAAAGAAATGGAATTACGGTGCAATTCATTGTGGCTTGTCAGAGCAAGAGCAAATCAGAAGCAAACTGATGGGGAATTAGCTGGGAAAGCAGGAAGACTGGCTCCAGTGAGTCACAAGGAGCAGAACACCTTCCTAGTGAGCCAATATCCTCAGAGGGGATTCATTTCCCATCCTGACCTCAACAAACACACTCATACGTTTGGAGCTGGACTCTCCATAGCCCCCTGTTTTGTGTTGTTATTTACACCACTGCAAAGAGAGGGGATGCCTTTGCAGGAGCACAAAGCTGCTCTGCCTTCACCCCTACCCACGTGGTCCCTGATCCCTGCTTTGGCTGTTGCTCCCACTTCACACTGCTGATCATGTGCAGCTGGGTAAATTCACAACCACACCTGCTCCTTGTTTCCCTCCCACTCTCCCTTGCCTTTGCTCACTGGTGATGCAAACAGGAGCCTCCTCTCCTGTAGACTCAACCCAGCTGGGTTGCATGAGCATTAAGCTGGAACCTCCCCTTCTCTTTTGCTTCTAGTTCCCTGTGGGGCTGCTGAAGTTGAGCAGTTCTCCCAGAAGATGAAGGCTTCTTTGTTGAGATATCTGGGGTTGTGTGGTTGGGTTGCATAACCTAGGCTTTTCCAGGAGCAGGAGGAGGTAAGAACACACATTGTAGTAGGCTGGACCCCACTGAGCTTCAACTGGAAGTTCTTCAATGCTCACCAACCTGCTCTCCCCTTGTGCACCCTGTTCTTGTGGGTCTGTGTGCACATCCCTGTGTGTGAGTGTGAGCCCTGCCTGGGGTTGTGCTGCTGTAGAGGTGGATTTCTCTCCAGAAAGGGAGCTGCTGTCTTACTTGTTTTCTTTCCTGTCTCCTGCCCAGCCTGCGGCTCTCCCCCAGCGTGGAGCCCTCCAGCACCGTGGTCTCTCTGGAGTGGCTGGATGTGCAGCCTGCCATTGGGACAAAGGTGTCTGACTATGTCCTGCAGCACAAGAAGGTGGATGAGTACACGGACACGGATCTCTACACAGGTGGGTGCGGCTGCCAAGGGCAAGCTTTTGGTGCAGAGGGTGGGTGCATGGTGATGTGTCCTGTGCCCTGCTGGGAGCTGC
The DNA here is from genome assembly GCA_033124195.1 of Coracias cyanogaster. Lineage (NCBI taxonomy): Eukaryota > Metazoa > Chordata > Aves > Coraciiformes > Coraciidae > Coracias > Coracias cyanogaster. The sequence goes on along the minus strand of JAVSBS010026213.1, from coordinate 15,033 downwards.
TGCTTCCATGGAGAGCAGTGCACAGAGCCAAGGTCTTATAGGTATCAAAACTGCTCCATCAGGAGAGATTTCTGAAGGCTTCTGCAGATGTGGGTATTTGAAGGAAAGGGGAAACACAAAAAAGCAGCATGGCAGAAGGAAATGATTTGCCCTTTTTGCGTAGGAGAGCTCTGAGTTGGCGTTTCTGGCTGAAGCGACTGTTTGATCAGATCAGTCTGAAATGCTACAGGATGGTGGGTGTGGGAGGAAGGTCAGCCCTCAGCAACTCAAAGGCTTTACTGGTCCGTTCCAGTGAGTACCGCATTGCGTGCCAACCTTTGAAAGGACGTTTTAAGTTGCCTTGCACACCTATTGAAGTAACTCAAAGCCTGCAATATTTAGGGAGATCATTTAAGCAGCACAAAACTTCTCCAAGGGAACCTGTTCCCTGGGTTGGTTTTGTTCCCAGCTCTGGCTTGGACTGAGGGCTCTGCGCCTTGCAAAGGCTTTGTCAGCAATTCGAGCCATGCTCCAGCAGCTGCTGGGCAAGGTGGAGGAGTGTGAAGAATGGGGTTTGATTTGGGTGAATCAATGATGTATTACAGAAAATAGCACTTGAGACTTTGAGTGATGCTTCTGCTGCATGGAAAGCCAGGCACTACCTCCTACTGGTTTTTGCTCGAGGATTTTGCATGCTGTTTGTTAAAGAAGCTCATGTGACGTGTCAGGGGCAGGCAGTAATGTTGAACAAAGCAGAAATTTACCTTTGTGTGAAGGCTCCTTTCCCCAGGTGCTGGCAGTGCCTAATTTCAGCTCCTGCTGGGTAAGGGAGCCTCTAAGAAGGAGGTTTCCACCTGTTGATAGAGCAAAGTCCTGCAGCAGCTCCTGCTTTGAGTGATTAAAAACCTCCTTTGTTTTAAGGTAGAGCCTGGTCATTTTATGCAAAATAAGAGTGTCTGGGCTGCCTGCCAGGACAAGGAACCAGACGGAAGGTGGGGACAAGGCTGGCGTTGGAGGGGGATCCTCGCTGTGCTCATGTAGTCTTGCAGTGGCTTCCTGGACATCCCAGCAAGATGTTTGTCTGTGTTTCCTTGTCAGGAAGGCAATCTCAGGAAGATTATTCAGACCAAGGTTGGGAGTTGCACACAGGCAGTCCCTGGGTCTTGGTCAGAAGCTTTCCTAGCTTCTGTGGTGGTGGTGGCTTTTTTTCTTCTCCTCACTAATTTTGTAAGACCCTCTGAGCAAAGCCCTCTGCTGCCATGAGCTGCTACAGAGCAAACTGCTCCACCTCACAGCCACAAGGGAGTTTTCACCTGATCTGTTCATCTCAGGCCCATCTGTTCTGCTTCTGCAGCCTCTCTTGCCACCATATCCACAACTTTTGTGCTACAAAAGCTGGACTTTTCCTCCTGAAGAGAGCCAGAGCCCCACATCCTGGGGGGTCCCAGCTGTTTGTGGAGACCTCTGCAAGAGGGAGTTCTGGTTCCTGGCTCATACACCAGTCCTGTCCTGCAGGAGCTTTCTCCAACACCTTGCCAGCATCCACTCTTAGAGCTCCCCAGTCTGGCCATAGGCCCTGCGTTATGTTTGTGGCTTCCCAACATGGAAGAGGGCTTGTTCTTTATCTTGGAGGGGCACCTTCCAGTAACTGAGAAAGAAAACAAGCCACCAAAGGAGGGGCTTTGTTTTGGATAGGGATTCCAGATTGCTCACACATTGGTCAGGTGAGGCCAGACTGGGGGAACGTGGGGTTTCTCCTTTGAAGTGGCTGGATCTTTGCCTGGCAGCCAGAGTAGGAACTACAGATTATTATTATTATTTTCCTTTTATGACTGCCATGTGTTTGACAGGCGTTTGAGTTCATTGTGGGGAGCTGCCCTCCCCTCTCCCTGCTCTGGGGGACTGTTTGGGACAGAATGACCTCATTAACAATTAAAGAGAAAAGCCAATCCTAAATCTCTCTCTTTTTTTTGAGGTTGTTTATAACCAAACAACATTCCTGCCTTCATTCCTTTCTTACCCTACAGGCCCCTAACCCAGATGACTTGATTCTTGCAAATACCTTGAGTAAGTTTGCAGAGATGCTGACTGCTCCAGCTCTCAAAGGCGTCACTTGGTACCATGCTTCACCCGGTCAAAATCCTATCATGGGTATCCCCTCACCACCATCACCCACCCGTCATGCTGCACCACATCTCCATCACATCTGAAAAGCATCCGTGAAAACAATAAATCAACCCCAGAAGGGGGAAGCTTTGGGAGGAGGGTGAGGGATATGAAATTTGGATGCCTTTTGATGGATATTGGCAAATCTTCCTTCCCCATCAGTCTCCTGGCTGCTGGCAGGTAGGAGCATGTTGCTCCCACGGCTGGGAGGTGCACCGTGGATATTTGCAGGTTGTGGCAGTGCCGGGCTGAGGGGATCCTGCAAGGTTTGAGGACACTTGAGGCTGCTGCCATTCATCCCTTGGATCTCTTGAGTTTAAATGCGTCGGTTATTTGTCCTTGTATGAGGGATTTATTTTATTGCAGTTGTAGCCATTTTTTCCTGGGATTCCTAGCATTGGCTGGGGCTAGAGTTGTGCCGGCCTGCTCTCCAGCCCCACCACAAGCTAGATGGTACCTGACCCCTCCCTAACCTGCCTCCTGCCTTCCTCCTGTCCCTCAAAAGCCTCCAGCTTCTCACCTTTGTAAAACTCCCTGGTCTCCTCCTTGCTTTGCAACTGGAAGGCATAGCTTTTCCCTTGAGCCAGAAAAAAATTTACTCCTCTTCTTCTTGGTGCAGAATTAGGAGGGAGTTTTGAGGCTGGTCTAACATGTGTCCCCTCTGCTCTCTGCTGGGCTCTGCGCAGGGCAGTGATGCTGCGGGATAGGGCGGAAGAAGCTGGGAGCTCACATGGGTCGGCTGCCCCCCAGCCATACGTGCTTTTTAAAGAGTTTTATTACTGGTGCTTAGAAAAACACAGCCCTTGGACCATCCCAGGCTAATAAGAGGTGAACTGGTGTGCAGAACAAACCACGCTTTCAACACCAGCGCGTGGGGAGCGAGCGGCTCTCCGCTCGGGAGCCAGCGGAGAAGACAGAGAGCAATTACATCCCAAACTGTTTATTAAAACTTGTGGAAATTACTCATAACTCCATGTGTGCGACGGCTTTGTAGTTGAGTGATGCTCTTTGTTTGAACATGGGGCTCTCGAAGAGGGCGCGAGCGTGTGTGTGTGTGTGCGCGGCCCAGCAGCCAGCGCATGATGTCATGGCCGAAGCAGGCGCTGCGCCTGAGAGAGGGAGAGGGAGAAATGTGTTTTACAGGGTGAGGTACAAACTGAAATGGCTGTGAACATCTGGAACTGATATTAGGCTTGGAAAATGTTTTCTGTCACTCCAACACTCCTCTGGAGGAAGGTTGCTGAAGTTAAGAAGCTCCGAAGGGGATGAGGGGGAGGGATGAGGGGATGACACGACCGTGGCGCAAAGGGCTTCTTAGGTCTCGGTTCTGGTTGCCATAGCCAGGTTACGTCCCTGCCTGGACAGGGGACATGAGGCATTGCTGTTGCACATTGTGATGTCCCTGGCTTAGAATGTCCTCTGGATGAGCTGAACCCCACTGCCTGAGACAGCACTGCATCCTCCAGCCTGTGATGGGTACAAGGATCCTTGCTGTGGTTTTAGGGTTGGGAGCCAAGGAGCTGAAGTGAGAGAGGTCTCACCTGAAAGATGAAATCCTCGGGTGGAGACAGGCAGTCCTGTGCCTGGGGCCCACCTGGGCGGTCAGACCCACCTTGGGGCTGGTTCAGGTTGGGGCGGCCACTGTAAGCATGTAAAATGCAAGACTTTAAAACGTGCTTTGAATGTATTTGTAGCATGCATGCAGCAGGCCTGGCACACTCTCAGCAAAGAGCTTTTTCCTCCTATTCAGATGGAACCTCCTGGGTTCCAGTTTGTGCCCATTGCCCCTTGTCCTGTCACTGGGGACCGCTGACAAGAGTCTGGCCACATCCCCTTCACCTCCACCCTATAGATATTGATGAGCACTGATCAGATCCCCTCTCAGGCTTCTCTTCTTCAGCTCAACAGCCCCAGGGCTCTCAGCCTTTCCTCAGAACAGAGGTACTCCAGTTGCCTCAGCATCTTTGTAGCTTCTTCTGGACTCTGTTCAGTAGTTCCTTGTCTCTCTCGAGCTGAGGAGCCCAGAACTGGAACCAATACTCTAGAAGTGGCCACGCTATGGCAGAGTAGAGGGGCAGGAGAACCTCCTTTGACCTGCTGGCCGCACTCTTCTGAATGCATGCCAGGAGAATATTGGCCTTCTTGGCCGTGAGTGCATGTGGCTGACGGATGGTGAACTTGTTGTTCACCATCACTCCCACGTACTTCTCCAGAGAGCTGCTTTCCGGTAGGTCACCCCTCACCTGTACTTGTCCAGGAGGTTATTCCTCCCTGGCTGCAGGATTCAACACTTGTCCTTGTTGAACTTCATGAAGTTCCTCTCTTCCCAACTCTCCAGCCTGTCCAGGTCTCACTGAGTGTCATCACAGCATAGGCTCCTATGCTGTGGTTTCCTCCCTTTTCTGTAGTACCATTTCTACAGCTCAGCATGTGTCAACAGCTGGGTCAATGTAGTTGGAGATGTTGTGGGGTATTAGCTCAATGAAGTACACAACAATTAAGTACACCAATTATTTGCTTTTATATGGCAGTGCTGCTGTTGGTATCAAGGTGTCATGTCCTGGAAGGACAGAGGAGATCAAAGCAGAGGCTCCCAAACTTTATTATTTCTCACAACATCAATGGATTCTGGCTGCTCCTGGGTCTCTCTGGCTGGGCAGCGATCACATTTTTGAGAAGAGGTAGCCCTCATCCAGAACAGCTTGCAATGCTCAAAGAAAGAGTTTGTAATACTTCAAGTGTTTCCTTCCTGTGAAGAAACACAGCCTGCTGAATGGGCTTGTTGGGGATCATGTAGACCTCTAAGTGGGAGAATACAGATCCTGGTAGCTTGGTCAGAGCCCTCTAGTATATCAAGGTCTTCT
>JAVSBS010026212.1:8852-25169 GCA_033124195.1 Coracias cyanogaster | reverse complement strand
TTTATAAATATGTAAAGGATGAGTGTCAGGAGGATGGAGCCAGGCTCTTCCCAGTGACATCCAATGATAGGACAAGGGGCAGTGGGTGCAAGCTGGAACATAGGAGGTTCCACAGAAATATGAGAAAAAACTTCCTCATGGTGAGGGTGACAGAGCCCTGGAACAGGCTGCCCAGGGAGGTTGTGGAGTCTCCTTCTCTGGAGACATTTAAAACCTGCCTGGTCTAGGTGATCCTGCTCCGGTGGGGGGATTGGACTAGATGATCTTTCGAGGCCCCTTCCAATCCCTGGCATTCTGTGATTCTGTGAAAAAGTAATCTGTTGTGAGAATCCAGAATTTTTCATGAAAACTTTTTGGTTTTGCAAGACAGCTTTTTAAAGCAGAAATTTCTTTGAGCACTGACATGCAAGAAAGACACTTTTAAGCAGATTCATTGATTTCTTGGTTTTCTTTTACTGCTTTGACTGCTATGATTTGGGAATTGAATTAGGAAAAGGCAACCACCATCTAGTACGCTTTGAGATTCCCATACAAGCGTTGAACAGCAGCCATTTCATTTGCTGATCAGAGCTCTGTGACTTGCTGTCAGCCTGTAACGTGAATGGTATCTGCAGTACTGTTCTTTCTGCTTCATCATACTCGGCCTCCAAAATTGAGTAGTATAATATTGTATTCCATTTATAATTTCTATAGGTTAAAGTCTGTTTCATTAGGCTGAAATATAGTAATTAAGAATTGATGGTATTGATATATGGGTAAAGCTTAAGCTTCCTTAGGTTTTCTGAATTACTCTATTTGTACATCAGTGTAAGCATAAGAGAGACATCATGCTCCCTCACTTAAGGTGTGATGTATTTGAATGAACGTATTGGTCTGGTAGTGCTCTTACTCCAGTGCCGTGTTCCAGCAGAACACTGGAATAGGGATCTCCCCAACTAGGATTAAAAATACAGGCTTTACTAATTTGCCGCATGGGAAGTAAAAATCTTTTGTTACTTAACTGTTTTGCTTTACTATTCTTAGCAAAATTATGGAAAGAAGAACATCTATAATCTTAATGAAGATGAGGAATTGACTCATTATGGCCAATCTTTGGCAGAAATTGAAAAACTGAATGATATTGTTGATAGTGACAGTGACACAGAAGAAAGAGGAACACTGTCAGGTAAGACATGTCAGCCTGTATCCCACTGCTGGTTTTGTTGTTGATACATGGACATGATTTATTCAGTACTGTCTCAGTGAGAAAGAATGTTATGTAGTTGGTTGGGATGTTTGAGCCAGATTTGATTTCTTCTTATCAACACACAGAACAGCTCCCTGGATTTTAGCAGGTGTTAAGCTGGAAACACCTACCTGCCATGCTTCTTTAATCTATGGGCTTTTCAGCGTACATGTATTTGGAGCCCTTTGGGCAGAATCTGAAGTGTGAGTTTTCTGGTTGATTTCCTGCACCTCTGCACCTAAATACTAGTTAAAAAAAACCAACATGTTCCTACCTCATAGAAAATGTTTGTCAGCATAAATAATGTCTAGCATCAATTTCTGTTGGTGTGGCCGTTCCCATAGGGATGGGAATAGTACAAGAGTAATTCAGTAGTTTTGATTGCTCCCGTTCTCAAGGAATAGTGAGATACTGTCCCAGCAGAACTCCGGCACTCCTGTATGGATTTGAATAGGATTAAAAATCCACTTTTTTTTGTTTTTCTAGCTGAATTAACTGCAGCTCACTTTGGAGGGGGTGGAGGCCTCCTTCGTAAAAAAGCATCCAGTGGGCAGCAAGATGAAGAAGAGGAAAAACCTAAATCTAGGAAGGAACTCATAGAAGAGATGATAGCCAAATCTAAACAAGAGAAGGTGAGGTTTTGACCCTGAGGTACAAATGAGCATGATTAAGAAGCTTGTTGTGATTTCTGTCTTTGCAGAATAAAGTAGTAGTGGCTTAGAAAACAAAGGAGATAACCATCTAAGAAGAGTCCAGGCTCCTTGAATAAAGTCCGTTTGACTTTGTAGACATCTTAGGATATGCATTGAGTATCTGCCATCCTTTTTGTTTCCTTAGATCTTACCTTCTATTGATTCCTAACTTGTTTTCTGTATGCAACCCTTGTGCCACTCAGTGTTACTGCTTCTTCCACAAAGAATGTTTACACCTTTAAAATATTAAATATTTGTTTGCTAAAGACAGCATTTTGGTTTTATGCTGTAAATGCTATGTCATGTTCATCTGAACGTTACTATTGCCTCTGGTTTTGTTTTGCTTTTCTAGCAAGAGAGGCAGACTCGGAGAGAAAGTGCATTAGAACTCACAGAAAAGCTTGACAATGACTGGAAGGAAATCCATACCCTTATTGCTCGCAAAACCCCAAAGTCTGAGAGAAAGGACAAAGAAGTAGAAAAACCCAAGGTAAGGTTTTGGCTGGATTATTTATTTCGTTATAACAACTTGTGATTTTGACTTGTAGTGGCTGAAATATAAGCAAAGTTCATCCGTTTGTAAAATAAAATGTTGCCTGCTATTCACGTTGAAGGAATGCTACAGGTTTAAGACCGTTTGCTTAGTTGGAAGAATATAGAGTTTTATATGATTTATCAGATTTTAATTAATTACTGCTTCTCATCAGTTATCAAATCAGAGAGGTTCCAGGTTGAACTACACTGTTGGTTACAGCTTATTTTTGACACATACATTTTCTTGAAGAACTAAAATTGTTGAGAACATTGACTTAGTTTTAATACCTTTGCAATATTCCTTGGATGAAACAACATTTATTTGACAACAAACATTTCCTTGTTGTAAATTGGGTATGGTTCCTACAAAAAGGGGAGGAAAATACTTAACTCTGAATAGATATCTTATGGTCTTAAAGATTTTTCTATCAATTAGTATTTTATACTAAGGGACATAAACTTTTTAATCTACAAGTAGGTATTGTAATGCAATGCGCTTTTTTTTCTTGCAGAAATTTTGTATTATATTGGAGAACATTGTGAATTTCCATTTATTCATTGACAGTAGAATTCAGTTATTGAAAGATTGAATTAATGAACTAATCTTATGTTAAAACTTATCTTAAATAATGAACAGAAGATACTGGATCAAAAGTTTATATTTTGATATATTGGTTTTTGGGTTTAAGATGCTTCATAACATGCTGCATGCTCTAGTAATGTTGGTGACGTGTTATCTTAGACAAAAATTTAGTCATCATAATTTGCTGAAAAAGAAGATGAGATTCCCTTGCTTTGTGTGTGTGTATCCAATATAAGAATTATCCAGGATGCAAACTAGAAACTAATAATGCTCTATAATATTAATGTTGAATTGGGGAAAATTATTTGGTCATGTGTAAGAAGGAAAATTCCTGGAACTGAAATTCAGAGGAGCTGTACGGTTTAGTGACCTAAGCATGTATCAAGAAGACTCTAATTGCAAGTCGAGTGTAATCTCGGCTGGTGACTGAATGCCCAAATACGCTCCTTAAACTTGCTGAATACCAGCATCCCTTTTGTTTTCTTTAAGACAGACATCTGTGTAACTAAAATAACAGAGACTTAGCTCATGTCTGACAGTACAAAATGAATTGTAAATTATAAATGTATTAATTCTAGCTGCAATTTGATAAAATTCCATTTTATTATTAAGCAATATTTTAAAGTTTTAAAATTAATAAGTAAACCAGTTCTTATTTAAGATATTTCGAGTTTTTCAGATGTCAGTAACTTAAACAGTGGAGGGGGAAATTCTAGGAGAATTTCTGTTCAAGCGTTCATTCCATTCCTTGTCTTAATAGTGAGTTGAAGCTTTCTTTTAAAACAATCTTTTCCTTATATCTTAGCAGTCTTATTTCTTAGCTGCTAGTCTGGCAAAGGGGTGGCTGCAAAGCAGAATAATAAAACTTAAGATAATATACAATTACATAAATATTTCTTTAGCCTGATGAATATGATATGATTGTTCGAGAACTTGGATTTGAGATGAAAGCAAAACCTTCAGAAAGGATGAAGACAGAAGAAGAATTGGCAAAAGAGGAGCAGGCGCGACTCCAGAAGCTGGAGGTACACCATTTATGGTTTTAGATTGTTTTGTGGCCTGTCTTTTGGGAGTGACCACTTACACTCATTGCATGACCTTAGATTGAAAGTGGCTGTGCTAAACTGCAATTCGTCAGAGGGTGAATTCAGGAAATCTTCTGTTGGTGTTTTGTTTGCCATCTGATATTACAACAAAAACACAGGCTTGGTACGTGACTGTTGAGGTTTATGAAATGAGTTGGTATTTCTTCAGTAAAAATGTCATACCAGTTTGATTTGCCTTTAAATGTTTTAAATTAAAGTTGAGAGGGGCTTCTCAGTCAGTAAGGGGGAGCATTATCTTGCATGGTTAATTCATACACTGGCAAGTCATTTATTGTTTTCCCCTCGTGTGGCGAGACTCTTCCAGCAGTAGCATGTATATAGCTTTGCTTTGCAGAACATTAGGATTCTCTGGGGAAATGTTGCATGCTCTATTACATGGAACTCCAAGTTTATGGAAAGATTGAATAACTTAGTAAATGTTTCTCTCCTTTTTTTCTTTGGTATACTGGGGACATGTTTAGGACCACAGGGATTCAGTACCTTCAGTTTACCTCAGAACAGCTCAGTAGCTAATAGCAGAACACAAAGAAGGGGCTTTTTTCTTTTCTGTTGTTGTCATCTTCTTTGATGCACAGTCTATCCAGGTGGAAATCCTCTTGTGATGGTTCAGATACTGCCCATTGAGTCTATTTAAAAATTTAGTATATCTTAAAAATCTTAGGATATGGTTGTGTTTACCACAAACTTGTTAGGCATCGGGGAAACACAGATAAACACTGCAGAATCATAAAACACTTCAGAAACTCACGTTTTCTAGTAATGATGTCTCATAAGCGAAACAGCTGAGTTTCAAAATGAGAGAACAAAATGCTTCTGGTAAACCCAGTTGTAAACCCTTACACAGAAGCTAATCCAATTGTCTTTATGCTCTTAACAGATTGCGCTCCTCACAGAAAATAAGATAGCAGCTTTTGCCCATAATTTCTCAAGTTGCTGTTTTTTCTTTTCATCAACTTGAATAAACCTAGTTAACTTTTTTCTTTGATTGTTTTTTGTTTTCTTTTTTTAATCAGTAGTGTTTGAGGGATCTGCCATTCTGGTGTAGTTACCTGATCGATCTAGATGATTCACATCTGTGTGTGGTATTTCTTCCAAAAAACAGGCAGATCGACTACGTCGAATGCATGGAATAAATGAACAGGAGGGTAACAAGAAACCCAGCCACGTGTCAGCTGATGATCTAGCTGATGGCCTTATCCTGGATAGAGATGACAGACGTTTATTGTCTTACAAGGTAAGGTCTAAAATTTCAGAATTTTCAGAGTTTTGAAAAGAAAATAGGAAAATCGGTTTGGAAGTGACCTCTGTGGAGACCTCTAGTCTAGCCTCCTGCTCAAAGCGGGGTCAACTATGAAATCACCAGTTTGCTCAGGGCTTTATCCAGTCCGTTCTTGGAAAATCTCCGAGAGTGGAGGCTGCACCACTCTCTCGGCAACCTGTTCCACAGACAGTCCTTGCCAGAAGAAAGTTCCTCTTCATATCCAGTCCGAGTATCTCTAGTTTCAACTTAGGCCTGTTGCTTCTCATTCTCCTGCTGTGGACTGTGATGAAGAGTGTTGCTCTGCCTTCTCAGTGGTCTCCCTTGGAGGTATTGGAAGGTGGTTATTTGGTCCAGGCAGAACAAGTCCAAGTCCGCCTCTCCTCACAGGGCAGGTGCCCCCGCCCCCCTAGAAGCTTTGATGGCTTTCTGCTGAACTTGCTGCAGTTCACAGATATCTTTGTTGTATTTAAAGGCCCCAAACTGGGCATTTTTTTTCTATGTGGTCTTAAAAGTGTCGAGTAGAGGGGAACAGTTGATTCTTCAACCTCCTGACTGTACTCCTGCTATTGTAGTAGCCCTCTATGCTGTTAACATAGTGGGCTGAAGGGGGCTTTAGCACTTCTGGTCTCTTTTTTTTTGGTGTTTTTTTGTAATTTCCACTATATTTAATATAGCTTTCACCAAATTTCAACCTGGGAATGTGTGGGTTTCTGAAAGAACCCTTTCCCTGTGAAGTAGCTTTGATTAAGGTGGCAGAGCAATATAACCATAAGCTGATGTAGCGAGTCACCCTGACTGGTGTGCAGCTGTGCATACTGATCCTCTCATCTTCTCACATGTAAGTAGCAAGGGAGCTGCTGTTGTCCTCAAAGGGGAGAATACAAATTGTGAGTATGAATTTAAACTGATGATTAATAAAATCAGGATGGGAACAAATATATAGCTGATACGCTATTTTAATACATAGAAGGAATATACTTTTTAAACTAAGCTTCTGTAAGTACTGTTGAATTTTGACTTTTCATATCATCTGCTAGGAGTTTTTACTTTTGTGTTGATTCTTCTAGTCTTCATACACTGCTTCCTATTCTCCTAGTTTCTTAGAGCCCCTTGGAAATACCCTGCTATTTTTATATCTATGGATATTCTCTCCTTAAAATCCCTTCCTGCCTGGCACTGCTGCCATTTGCCGCTTGGTCAGGGTAGCAAGGCTCAAATTCTGTTCATGTATATTTAATGATGGGTTTGCGTGGTGATCTTGGTGAGGTGTTGTCATGTTATAAGTGTCTTAGCTGGCTTATTTTCTCTTCTGACAGGATGGAAAAATCAATATTGAAAATGAAGAGGAGGAGGAAAAAGAGGAGGAGGAAGGTGGGGAGGGTGATGATGAGAATGAAGAAGAAAGTGAGGAAGGATCTGCTAATGAAGATGAGGAGGATGTTGCTGCAGATAGCCACTCTGATCTTGAATCTGACCTTGAGAGTGAAGAAGAAGCTGCAGAGAATAAAGAACAGAAGAAACACAAGACAGATGAAATCGAATCACAGAATGTGGAGGAGCTAGGTCCAGAAGTGGAAGCTGCCAAATCAGAGCTTCCCTACACATTTGCTGGTGAGGAAAGGACTGATCCATAGATCCCTGTTGTCTTCAGGGGGTTTATATCCAGTCTCTTTCTCTGCCCTGTAGGACTTTATGTATTCCATCCATGAAGTTTTGCTTCATAGTTGTCTTCTACTATTCCCAAGAATAACCAGTAACTGCCGTTCTTAGTGATCAGCTCCAGTCATGCTACCAGCAGTGGGAACCAGATCTGTTTCATCCTGGAGCTGTTTCTGTTCCTCTGAGCAGCCTTAGAATCAAAAGACAAATACTGGGAAGAAAAATGAAAAGATGTGTACTCCTTTCTGAAGGCCACAACCACATCCAATCCAAAGTGCTAGTGTTCTGCATACGGGAAGCCAGAATAGTATTATATTAGAGTAGTATATTAAATGAGAAAAGGTTGCTTTCTCCAGTGTTCAGACTGACGTTTTTTGTCAGAGAAGATGCTTGGAGAGGCAAGATTCTGAGGGTTAATCCCTATGATGTAACACTGCAGCATTTTTAAGTAGAGACACTCAAAGTTTGACTCCTTTTGGGTCTGTGCCTAGGAGGAAGGAGGAGGCACCTTTCAAGCAGTATACAAAGCATTCATTAATATTAAGTACATAATGCATCTAACTATTGTCCTGGTCTGGATTTCTCTAACAAAAGTCTGTCACAAGGTTAAACAAGCTTTCAAACACTTCCTTAAGTGCTTGCATTTTTCCATCAAAAGGAGGTAACTTATTACCCAAAACCTTTTAAATCACATTCAGGTTTTGCTTTGACTGGAAAGCAGTCGTTAAAAGAGCTCAAAAGAATTAACCAGTTAGGATGGTTTCTAGCATATGGACTTATGCAGAAGACTGAATATAAGCCAGCTGTTGGTGTTTTAGTGGCAAGATTCTTATTTAATGTTCCTCATACAAAAGGTATTAACATAGAGCTAATTGCATTATGGTAAATTTATGGTTGAATGTTTGCTTAAGTTTAATTCTGCTTTGTGTGTGTGTCAACATGGTTGTGCTCAGTTTAGACAACAAATACAGGATGAATTGAATGTTAGTCACTGGAGCACCTTTATATTATTTCTAACTTATATGTATAGTGTTACATATATGCCGATAGATGATGAGTGTTTAAAAGGTGATTATTTAAAAACTGCATGGTACCTTTTTTCCTGAATAGTAACATTTTCAAATATGAAATTTGTTAGATATTCACTAGATGTAAATATTTTAAGTTTGAGATTTTTTGCCTGGTAAATTTTCATATTTCACTTTCTAGTTCCTGAGTCCTATGAGACATTTAAGTCTTTATTGGCTGGAGGAACAACAGAACAGCAGCTTATTATACTGGAGAGAATTCAGAAGTGCAATCATCCAAGCCTTGCAGTGGGAAACAAAGCAAAGCTGGAGGTATGGGAGTTCTGTTGTTTTGTTTTAAGTTTAAAATTAACTCGAATTCCAGAGTAAGTTTTAATAAGTGTTCAGGAAGCAGTATAAAGCGTACCTGCTTTTATGTTGTGAATTGCAGTAGAATCACCATACCACTCTTCACTTTCTAACTTCTGTATCACTGTTCTTTTGTGCTCTTTAATGTGTACAATGAAGAAAAAACCCAATAATTTTAACACATTATGCTTCTTGCAGAAATTGTTTGGCTTCCTTTTGGAGTATATCGGGGAGTTAGCAAATCTGGATTGTCCAGAGCTCAGAACAATTGACAAACTGGTCCTGTAAGTAATAAATCCTGTGGACTTCTGTTCCTTTCAAGAGCAAAAGCTACCTAGGATAAAGCATTTAGCATGTCGTCTGTTTCAAATAGTTCTGTTGGGATTGTGGGCAACTGGTAGCTCTTCAGCTCTGTAGTGTTTTAACTTTGTTTCATGGATTGCTTGAGCTAGTAATTGTACCAAGACATTTTCAAAACCTCAGAACGTAACTTTTGATCTGCAAAATGCTTTTCATGGGCAATGGATAAATAATACCACGTATGCATGCAAACCTTTGTGTATGGCGTTATTTAGACTGCTGATTAAGGATTTTAAGCTTTGCAATGATGGTGTGCAGTTCCCTTTGCAATCTTTGTTTTTACCATGGATTTCAGTTATGTGAATTCACTCAGGGAACTAGATGAAAATGGAATTAGAGTGTTATAGCAAGCTCTAAATAAACAGTTGGCAGGAGATCGTCCATTTGGCATTGTTACCTTCACATACCTGCCAGGCAGTTACAGTGACAAGAGAGCTGAAGTTGTCTCAGAGGTATACAGCAAAGATTGAGAGTCAATGGACACAGACTGCAACAAAGGATATTCCAGTTAGATGTAAGGAAAAAAATGTTCGCAGCAAAGCTGCTAAACATTAAAGACACTTCCCAGAGAGGCTGTGGAATCTGTGCCCTTGAAGATAAACAAAACTCAACAAAGCCATGATACAGCTTTGAAGTTAGCCATGCTTTGAGCAGGGGTTGCATCAGATGATCTCCAAAGGTCCCTTCCAACCAAAATTAGTCTGTAATTCCTATCTTGACTATGCAGGCTAGGCGGCTTTCTTTTAGTGGGTTATCTGTATGTAGTTTTCAGCATGTGTTTTTTATTTAATGCTAAAGTAAGTTTTAAAAAATCTGTTCTCGGCAGCTTTAGTCTTCATTGCTCTGTTGCATTCGTCAACAAGAGCACTGACCCATTTGTACTGTTGCACACGTTGGGGTGTTGTAAAAAAGTGTAAATGCATTTGGATTGTTTTCTGAAACTGGGATTTATTAATATAACTGCAGACATTTTTAAATGAAAATACTGGAAAAACTCTGACCAAACCGATGCAGACTCCTGACTGCTTCTCCCTGTAGGCACTAACCATAGGCCAGGAGCTGACCTAACCCTGTGGGTACTTTTTCTTGTTTTAAGTAATAATTTTGCTAACCACATTGCTACCTCACATGTTGTTTAGCATGGCCTAAGAGTAGTTAGCATAGTGGGCTGCCTAGTATGTACCAGCATACCTCAGTGCAGTAAAATGTAGAGTTAGAAGATTCAGAAGGGTGTGTTTTAACTGTAGCAGATGATTTGGAAGTGCATTTTAAAGTTTTTTATTTACTTATTTAAGATTTAGAGACCAGCAAATCAAAGACTATCTCACAAAGCCCAATGAAAAATACATGTCTCTGTAGACCCAAAGTATTACAATAATACTCTGTAAACTGGGTGGCTAATTCTGTAAAAGAATAATTTGTTTCATGGAATTTGTTACTGTTATAATGTAGATGGAACCCAAGAAATCTTCCTACAAGTGCTTAAAAATCATTTTTTTTAATTAACATTAATGGTGTAACTTGATTATGACTTACATTTCTTGTTAACAGGCCATTGTACAATCTTTGCCAGATGTTTCCTGAGGCAGCCAGTGAGAGTATCAAGTTTATCCTTCGAGACGCTGCACATGATATGGAAGAAGCAATTGAAGTCAAAGGCCGTGCAGCATTTCCAGGCTTAGACACGGTAATAAATGCATACTGCGAGGAAAATCCCTTTTGCTTTCCATTAGGACAGAAATGCCAGTAGATGTGAGATGACATAATATTTAATCTTGTATTTCGATGTAGGTAAAGAATTATTAGCACCTATGACGTTTTAGATTCCTCGGTATTTTAAATTGCCTCTCTGAAGAGCATTTGTAACAAAAAAAGCACAAAAACAAAACAATCCTGAGAAACAACCATCCAACCCCAAACAACCAACCTCCCCCCCCGCGGCGTTCTTCAGAATAGAAGTGTGACTGTAATATTAATAAGGGGAAAATATCTTAAAATTGCCACTATCACCTAGGTTAACAAAAATAACAATGAAATACCATTATGGGTATAAACATACAACATTTCTTAGTACTTCATATATATAATTGATAATGAATGACTCAAAGTATTTACCTTTCCTTCTTTATATTAATAATATTTCAAATATTACATTAGCCATGCTAAATGTGAACAGATTCCTTTTTCAGTAGCTAGGTAAATCACTGTTAGGACATTCAAGAATGGATGTATGGAAAATGAGTATTTGTTTATAGAAGTAAAAGTTTCAAAGACAAACCATAAGTCAGTAATCCAAAGAACTACTTGTTTTCTGTCTCCCAGGGTGATGAAGCAGTGCTGCCTAATGGAATAATTAGACTATTGAGAGAAAATAGACTGAAGGATTTGCTTGCAAGACTTGATTCTTACAGCTTGGAAAATATTTATATGGAGTTCTTTTGAAGAGTCTGTATTCAGGATGTTTTTAATTTTGCAGGAAATGTGTTGTAGAGAGCTTTTAACTTCTAGTTTTATTTTGTCACTGTCACCCTTATGACACCAATCACACTTCTGACTTTCATACCCTTCAGTAGACTATTCCAGGTTTCAAGCCATCATTCTCTTTTAGGGTAGAATTATATCATTCTCCAGTTCTTAAAGCACTTGTTTGAATGAACCTTCCATTGACCAGTTGTGGTATTTAGTAACCAGAACAGTTCTAGAGAATGTTTGTTTACAACAGAAACTTCATAGAAACAGCTGAAATAATAAAACTTTACTTGCATCTAGATTACTATGTAAATGTTCACTTGGATCGTTTTCAGAATGACCTCACTACTGATGTTTGACTTCCTTATGGTCTTGACAGGAGGTCACTTGTAGCTCTCTAACAAGTCCCCTTCAGTAAAATTGCTCCTAATCACTGCTTAGTTCTTCTGGCTGCAGTGGTTGACTGTTGATGTGTGCTAGTGCCTGAGGATCCTGGTCACTTAAATTATCTGTGGTGAGGACCTGTTGAAAGGTGTCACAGGTCCTGGGTGGCCACTTGCTCATTTGTTTGTACTGTGAGGGCATATGATTGTGGTGGGCTGAAGGGAGTCAGGTTTTCTTACGGAATAAATGGGGTTGGGAGGCATGGTTCCTTCTTGGCGGTTCTTTCAGCTGCCTCATTGAATTAAAGCAATGTTACACCTATAATGAATATTCCATTTTCTCATGTAACTTCAACAGTTGTCCAATAAATAGGTCATAGATCATATCAGATTTCTCAGAATAGTGTATATTGTAGTATTTTTAGACTACTGCATGGCAGTTATTAATCAGTTACATATGTGTAAAGTCAAGATCCTGGGAATAATGTCGTAACTATATTTTGCCTTACTCTGTTTTATGTGCTGTCAGCTTATTTATTTGAAAATTACATCTCTGCTGTTTCCAACTTCTGACTTCTGGCATCCAGTTGTAACACCTGCCTTTATCTACATGAGTCAGCTACTTACTAAGGTATGTCTACAATGCTGTATCTCAATATATAACTTCATTTCCTTGTTTCCTCCTAGGATTCCAAATATATGTGTTAGCATTAATGTATATGTTGGAAATGTACTGAAAAGGCAGCTTTGTGACTGGTATAGCCACAGATAGTAATTGGAAGAAAAAGTGAAGAGGTAAAAACCGTTGCAGAATACAGTCCAACTCACAAAACCATTTTTCAAGCTGTCACACAAAAATTCCTTATATAGTAAATTACATAGGCCTAATAGAACAGACTGAATAGAGTCTGGAATCATTCGTTAGAGATTTCTCTTCCATGTATTGCATTTGTTCCTGCTTAAGCAAAATACTTACATAGAAGTTGGCAGTATTTGTTTTCCCTCAAAATGTACCTAATGCAGTGCATTGCAGTGCAGTTAAAATATGTCCTTATTTTTCTATCCAAATATCCTGTTTATATGTTTCAAAGTCCTGAGCTTGTTTTTTTTTATTGCTGTCAAGATACCTAAGTTGCTGTGAGCCGTTTATTTCCTTGGTTCATTCCTGAAGAATTTATTGATTGTGGTTTAGCACCTTCTAGTGGCTAAACAAGTTCTGACAGACTTCTCGCTCAATTCTGCATGTACTCGTTAGTGAGGGCAAGGGAAAGCCAGTATGGTTTTCATGTAAGTCCAAAGGGTGTAATTTTACAGAATTTAAACCTATACAACTTACTTAATGTTTCTGCTTTTTGCGAGATCCTTTTTTCATGATGTATAGACTTGTAATTATGAATATTTTGTGCTTTTTTTTCCCTTTAGTGTCGCATCACAACATTGCAAGATGTTATTAAAGGGTTATTTATATGCTGTTTGTTCGTGGAATATGTGTCTTTCTCCAGAAGATTTGTACCAGAATTAATCAATTTTCTTCTTGGAGTACTTCACATATCTCTACCCAAAAAACAAGCCCAAGGTGAGTTTGTTTGGAGTAAATTGATTGATAAACTTTAGTATTAGCCTTCATCTTCTAAATTTCAAGGAAAATCTTTCACACTGAATTTATTGTTTTGAACAAAGGACCAAAATAATCTGCTAAATTAGCTGCACACAACCTTGATTCTTGGGCATCTTATTATGAACTAGATCCTCTAGTGTTGTTGGCAGGAAGGAAGGAACTGAAATTATTAAAGGAAATGAAATCACGTTGCCCACAGTGCAGTATTTTTGCAATATTGTTGTTCTAAATAGTGTGATTGGGCTGTGCTCCAAAATTCGCATTCCTCATGAGTACCCTGAATCTTCACAGTGAGGCAGCAGCTAATGTTGCAGATACCCTCCCCCTTCAGCTAATAGCCCTTTCACTGAGATAAATGAGAGAAGTATATCGCAAAGTGGGTATTCTTCCTTCCTTTGACGTGGATTTCTTGTAGTGTAACAGAGGGCAGCTCTGCCCACAAACAGGATTAGTCTGTGCTGTAACATAAATTTCTAAACTTAGCAGCTTGCATGGACAAGAGAGAGAACATAAGTATCTTTTCAATTTGATCCATATGCTAGCAGTTATTTTTATTTGCCAGTCTTCTTCTTTCTTTGACTTGTTCTTTTGGATTCATTCCTAGTTTTAAAGTTATTCTAGATCTGGAGGGTTTTTGTTGGCAAGTTCAGTGACAAGAATTCACTTGGCTTTGTCAGAGCATAGGAGCTAATTCATGGGTTAGTTTCTCTTTCTGGGTCAGTCTGGTGTCACTTTCACTTAGCACATGCAAAGAGACTCTGCAGGCGGGATATTCTCAAGTGAAAAATTCCATTGTTTGTTGGCAAACTCAAAAGACATCTAGGATTTAAGGAACTACAGGCTATGTATTAATATGCTCATCACTCTTGATAAGACACCTAAAAAGCCTCTCTTCTCTAGGTAGTCATCAGTCTGGTGAGGAACTGTTTTTTTTTCCTTCAGGATTTTTATGCCTGTCCGTGCTGGCAGTTTCTTTTTCTTTTGAATTCTTGAGTTATTAATGATCCTTTTCTCAACAAGCTTAGCCCTACAGTTTCACCTTTATCATCGTGTATGGCTGTACCCTACAGACTTTCTCCCAGCTGCTTCTCGCAGCTTAGCAGTTTCCTCTGAAGTGTGAGCCAAGGTTACGCAGCTGGGCTGCATCAGAGCTAAACTCTGGATTCTCAGAACGCCAGCAGCTGAACTCTTAGAAGGAGTTGGGAGGAGGTTACAGAGTGGGTGGGTTACATAGTGCTTAAAGTATTTTCTCCCTTGTGCACTTTTGTAGGAATGTTTGATCTACAAAGGTTTTTGGTACAGTTAAAATACAGGATTCTTCAAAATCAGATAAGAAACAATTTTGAAGTATTTAGTGGTAATTGATGATCAAGTGTTAACTTTCTTTTTTAATTTCCTTTGTATTTGGACTAGTTCATTTGCATGGTGTTGGTTTCTTTTAGCAGTGAGGAAAAGCTCAATAAAATATAAGTTAGAGGCAGCGTTCTCTGAGACTATTTCATTCAGTATTCATGTTTTGATGTTATCAAAGTATCCGGTCATGTTTTTAAATATTCATGGTGGAAATATTGCTGATTAAAGTGATGATTAGGCTGTCAACACAGAATATTTTAAAATGAGCACACATCCACTTCTCTGGAATATTGATATACTGTCACATCAAAAAATTTCATGGGGTTAAATTTTGATAGCGAGTAGAATCAGCAGATAGAACTTCTATCAGTAAAAGAACTCTGTATTGTTCTAATCTTACGAGCTTGATCCATAAATTTCTCAAAGGAAGAAATTGTATGGAACACAACTGCATAAAAGACTGAAATAGTCTGCTTTAGACTGCCTTGAACACAGGAATGGGGCATCCACAACTTCGCTGGGCAACCTGTTCCAGTGTCTCACCACCCTCAGTGTAAAGAATTTCTTGCAAGTATCTACTCTAAATCTATTCTCTTTCAGTTTGAAACTGTTACCTCTCCGCCTATCTCTACAATCCCTGATCAAGTGTGTAGTGAGACATCCCCATCTTTTCTGTAGGCCCCCTTTAAGTAGTACTTGACTGACGTAAGGTCTCCCCAGAGACTTCTCTTCTCGAAGCTGAACAATTCCAACTCTCTCAGCTTATTCTCATAGGGAAGTGCTCCAGCCCTCTGATCGTCTCCATGGCCCTTCTCTGTACCCGCTTGAGCAGGTCCATGTCTTTCTTACACTGGAGTCCCCACAGCTGGGTGCAGTACTCCAGGTGGGGTCTCACAAGAGGAGAGCAGAGGGGCATAATCACCTCCCTTGACCTGCTGGCCACACAGGATGCAATTGGCTTTCTGGGCTGCTAGTGCACATTGCACTGGCTGGTAATCAGTTTTTCATTCACCAACAGCCCCGAGTCCTTCTCTGAAGGGCTGTTCTCAATCCACTCATCACCCATCTTGTATCCGTGTTTGGAATTGTCCTGAGCCACATGCAGGACCTTGCACTTAACCTTTTTGAACTTCATGAAGCTGGCATGGGCCTGTCTGTCAAGATCCCTCTGGATGGCATTCCTTCCCTCCAGCGTGTCGACCACACCACACAGCTTGGTGTCACTGGCTGAGGGTGCACCCAATCCTATTGTCCATGTCCCTGACAAAGATGTTAAATAACACTGGTCCCAATCCAGACCCCTGACAACCCCGCTCATCACTGGTCTCCTCCCAGACATTGAGCTGTTGATCACAACTCTTTTGAGTGTGACTGTGTAGCCAATTCCTTATCTGCCAAGAGATCCATCTGTCAGATCCATGTCTCTCCATTTTTAGAGACAAGGATGTCGTGCAGAACAGCATCAGATGCTTTGCACAAGTCCAGCTGGATGATGTCAGTCACTCTTTCCTTACCCACCAATGCTGTAACCCTGTCATAGAAGCCAGCGAATTTGTCACGCACTTGCCCTTGGTGAAGCCATGTTGGCTTTCACAATCACCTCTGTTTTCCATGTGCCTGAACATAATTTCCAGGAGGATCTGCTCCATGATCTTGCCAGGCACAGAGGTGAGACTAACTGGGCTGCAGTCCTCTGGG
>JAVSBS010026211.1:0-23065 GCA_033124195.1 Coracias cyanogaster | reverse complement strand
GCTTCTGTTGGGGCTGGTTGCATCTTGCTGAGCTCTCTCAGTGGTGTCCTTCCATGTGAAGGGCCACTGAGGAGCCACCTCTGTCCATTGAGTCCAGCAGGTGATGTTGGCACCACAGTGGGCAGTGGAGGAGCTGGGCCCACAGGAATTTATGGCAGGACTGTCTGAAAGAAAACTTGTGAGGGGATGTTGCTGAGTTCAGGGTTGGCCTGTGTGATCAGGCAACTGATGGCAGCATAAAATGACAATGGTTGAACCGGCACAATGACGTGCCCCTTGTATATTGAGATACATGACTTATTTCAGCTTTAAAGACAACGTTTTGGGAGAGAGATTGTACTCTGCAACAGGGAGCAATCTCATAAGTCTGGGGAGAAATCGTCAGAGATGCTTAAATAGGTAGTTTCTTCCCTGGCTCTTGCTGTATTTGTTGAAGTATTGCTGTCACTACTAAAAGCATTTTTCTCTATGTCCTTTCCAAATGGAGCGTGCCAGCAGTGATTTTTGCCAAGAACATGTTTTGCTCAATGTACAGAATGCTCGGCTAACGGATTCAGTGCTGTGAGGAAGAGCAGTGCAGCAGTGCTCCTGTGTAGCTTGTTGGAAATCTTGCATGTGTTCCTAAATTGGTCACCTGTTGCTACTCCTGATGGATTTTAGAAGATTAAACACACATTTCTCAACAAATTCCATCAAGTAATAGCAAATACTACAAACTTCTCCATTTGAAAATTGCCTTTAGTATCAGTGTGTACTGGCCTTCTGCTTGTGAAGCATTCTTATTTCTATTTTTATTTCAATTTCAGGCTGAACGAACACTGCACAGCTATGGAGAATGAACCAAACACGACAACATGTTCTGCATCTACGACGACTATCACCACCACCTCCACTTCCCGCACCCAGCTACCGCAGATCTCTGTCTACAGCGGCTCTGACCGGCATGCTGTCCAGGTACTGGGCTCTGAGATGGTCTGTCCTGTCCCGTGTAGTCCTCTCAAATACAGACACTGAGCAATACGTTACACAAGATTAACTCTCCATCCTTAATTGCTGTCTTCTTTCCCAATATCTGACTTACTGGTTTGCTGAAGAGATTGTTTACCAGAGGGTGTCAGACCGCTTAAGGATAGTGCGGGGTACAGGCCTGCCTCCCAAGTGAGGGAAGGAGAAATGCTATGCTGGAGAGTTTATTTGCCTTTCCCTAAGGGTATGGATTATTAACATAAGACTTTACAAATTAACACAAAATAAAGCTGTTTATTTGACCAACATTGACTGCAGGGATCCAATGTTGCCATTCAGCAAGACCTGGACAGACTGGGGAGTTGGGTGGAGAGGGACATGATGAAGTTCAGCAAGGGCAAGTGTAGAGTCCTTCACCTGGGAGAAATAACCCAATACACCAGGACAGGTTAGGGATTGACCTGCTAGAAAGCAGCTCCACGGAGAAGGACCTTGGAGTCCTGGTGGACGCTAAGTTCTCCATGAGCCAGCAGCGTGCTGTCAGGTTCAACAAGGCCAGTGGTGTCCTGGAGTGCATTAAGAAGAGTGTGACCAGCAGGTCGAAGGAGGTGGTTCTTCCCCTCTACTCTGCCCTGGTGAGGTCACCCCTGGAGTAATGTGTCCAGTCCTGGGCTGTCCAGTTCAAGAGAGACAGAACTATTGGAGACAGTCCAGTGGAGGGCTAAGAGGATGATTAAGGGACTGCATCATCTCTGTGATGAGAAAAGGCTGAGAGCCCTGGGGCTGTTTAGCCTGGAGAAGGCTGAGAGGGGATCTGATCAATGTTTATAAATACCTGAAGGGCAGATGTCTAGAGAATGGGGCCAGACTCTTTTCAGTGGTGCCTAGTAATAGGATGAGGGGCAACAGGCAGAAACTGGAATGCAGAAAGTTCCACCTCGACATCAGGAAAAGCTACTGTGAGGATGACAGAGCACTGGCCCAGGCTGCCCAGAGAGGTTGTGGAGTCTCCTTCTATGGAGAGATTCCAAATCCACCTGGAAATGATCCTGAGCAACCTGCTTGGGGGGACCCTGCTGGAGCAGGTGGATTGGATGAGATATCTCCAGAGGTCCCTTCCAACCCCCACCATGCTGGGATTTTGTGTGTGTCTTTGGATCCAGTCCCCTCTTGCTGTTCTTTAAATTGAGTCTCCTTGAACTCTGTACAGTCTGTTCTGTTGGGTTTGATAAGTAAGTCTCTCTCATGCTATCCTGATCCTTCAAAAAGTGGAACATTCTGTAGGACTTACTGACGATCCTAAGAGGCTTGGATGTTGTATTACAAATGATGTGGTATTGTCAGCTGATTGTCAGACTTTCCTTGAAAACGTGAATATATTTGACTATATATTCTGTGATTTGGTTGAGAACAGCAATGGAGCAAGTTCAGTATTAAATAATTGGTGTGAAAAGAATTAAAGAATCCGTTTTGCTTTATTTCCTTGTAAAGGTAAACTTCAGCATCATGTCAGCATAGTGTGTACTTTGTAATTGTAATTAATTACCTACTGATTCATCACAGGTTATTCAGCAGGCCTTGCATCGTCCTCCTAGCTCAGCTGCTCAGTACCTCCAGCAGATGTATGCAGCCCAACAGCAGCATCTAATGCTGCAGACTGCTGCTTTGCAGCAGCAGCACTTAAGCAGTACCCAATTTCAGAGTCTGGCAACTGTACCACAGGTGAGAGCGAAGGTTGGCTGAAAAAGAATGGTGTACTACTTCCTAGAGTAGGGCTGCAGTCCTCGAGCGTTGTCAAACCATCGTAACAGCTTAAGTGCCTGAGCTTATTGCCTCACAACAATTCACGGTTTTATTTTAATGACTTTGCTATTTTAAATCGTATCTTCCTCCAAACTCTTTAGAGGATTTTGGCCAGTGTTCTAGATGCTCCATTCCATGCTTTATTGCATACATTATAATGCATCATGTAACTCATCAGACAGTAAAATAAAATTAAATATAGGCTCATCAGTGTTAAATACTACTCATGAGTAGAAAGATAAATACTAAATGTAGACTATTTCAATCTTCATCCTACGATTTTCTTTAAAAGTTGATGGGGAAGGCAATGAGTAGTTGAATCTTAATAAAATCAAATAAAAATAGTAAACGTCTGGTATCCTAGTGTGTTTTGCCACACATCTGGCTGCATTATAAGGAATGGCAAAATTCAGTTTTACCTCTGAGTGTGGAAATGTAGGAAGTAAATGACATTTTTTGAAGCACAGCTTTTTAGCGTTAGTGAAGACTGGAGGAGGCCCATTTTGAGAACTCAAGCAGTGGAAGGATTTACTTTGATCTCAGGTGACCTTGGATTGCAGAGATATGTAGTTGTTAATGATTTTACACATGGAAATGCTAAAACAGAGTTAAAAATTTCAGGGATGTAGCTGTTTGTTGCCAGAACTGGGGCAGACTCTTCTATGCTCCTGGCTTTTTCTTCCATTCCTTTTCCATTAGATTGTGGTAATATATTGATTTGTCTGTTTTCCCTGTCGGATTTGTGTGTGCATGTACCGAGACAGAGCAAAGAAAGGCAGATTGGGGAAGGCTGAGAAGCTTTGGGATGCAGTCTGTTAATACAGGAATCTAAATCAATATATTAATCTGAAGGCCTGGAGTAGTGTGCTGTTATAGACACTAGATGTGCATATATTCTAGAAGATGAGGGTGTTCTTGACAGCATTTATAAAGTTTGTTTTATTCTTTGAGGATTCTAACCATGGTAAAAATTACGTGAGTTTTAATAACGTCTATTTTTAATGCTACACATTTTAAGTTCTGAGCAGCATAAGTAGTGAGCTGATCAGTTAGCTCCATCGTTAACAGTTTGATAGACTTCAGCTCTGATAGTTTTGGCTCAAGTCTTGATCTGCAAGAATCCAAGTGCCTGAAAGTGGGTAGGAATTGAAGGCATTTAGCACCTTGCAGGTAGCGTTCCGTAGTGCGCTTTGCTGGAAACTAATTCCACTGAGTAAAGCATTTGTACTGTTAGAGGAGGTAACAGTAGAGAGGGCTATTTCTGATGATTTATGCAATAATATGAACATCACTTAAGCACTTTTTGATTTCAATATTTGACACATATTCTTGCTATTTAGGCAAGCCTGTCAGGTGGGAGGCAATGTACTTCCCCCACTGGGAGTGTCACTCAGCAGTCGAGCATGTCGCAGACCTCGGTACGTAACTGACCCAAGCCCTCCATCCATTCTCAACCTCTCTTAGTGACTCTATAACTACTTGGAAAAACAGAAAATATTTTAGTATTTAAATTTGTATTAATTAGTGTTACCAAAACGGTAAATAGAAGTACGATGACTCTGTAGTAAGCGTTGGCTGCGCTTCCAGCATCCGTCAGTCATCCAGTGCATGCTGCCAGCGTGGTCCTTGCTGGCCAGCGTTGGAGGCTTCCCTGGTCCCAGCCCTCTCCCGGTGCTCTGAGGGGCAGCTGCTCGCTCCACAAGCACTGTGACTGTTCAGACCACTGCAGGAGTCACTCCCTGAGCTTTCATCTCTCTCATGATTTCTTACTGGGTTTTTCACATTAATTTCTTTATTCAGGGCACTATTGTAGGTTAAAATCATAACTGTTTATCGGTAATTAAAAAGCACCAAATCTAAAGCATCCAAGCCAATGCTCGCATATATATGAAGCTAAATATTTATAGCACTCATTCTTTTATTGATTATCATCTTTTATCATGCATCTTTTATGCACCTTCGCTTTTTTATCCATATTCTAGGCATGTGTTCAGGTTTCAGTTGTTAGCAGCTCTGCGTTGAGTTCATTCTGTGTTTGCTTAAATGGCATCTTCCGACATGTAATTTGCAGTCTCTTTTGTCCAATTCTACAGTTGTCTTGAGTAGGACTTTGTTAGTCCTACAGACATCCTGCTTTTTAATCACGCCCTCAAGCTGCTCATGACTGCAGTGCACAGCTTCAGTGATTTAACTGTGTATTTTTTTAAGCTCTCATAGCATTGCTTTGGCTTACAGTTCTTAAAGTAATTCATTCATTAAATTTAGGAGGGAAAAATCTTTAAAGATGTTAAACTAACAAAATTGGGCTGGGACTTTTCAAGGAAATCTTTTGAGTCAGTGATGAAAAAGAGCTGGGCACTTAACTCTGTTAGACCCCTTAGGAAAAAAAAAAGGAAAAGAACCAAACCAAAACCCCAACAGCTTTTATTGGAGAAGATGCTAAAGAGTGATTGTTGAGGAGCATTAATATGAAATTGTAGAACATTTTAGCCTCCAGTCTTTTAAAATGTGCATATGTAGAATGAGGAATCAAAGTCCATATGTGGTGGCACAAATAAGTGTCCTGATCATGTTGCATAATAAGCATAACAGAAGATACCAGTCCAGTTAGATAACAAAGGTGCTTAAATATTAAAATTCAGATATTTTTCTTAAAATATTGCAAGTTCAGGCTACATATTCCATAAATCTGTATTTCTATGAGATTTTTCAGACTTCACAGTATTCTTTATGTTCGTACTGCTTATTTACTGCAAAACAGTTACTTGCAGTTTAAGAATGAAAATGTACAATCTTGCCAGAATCCAGTCTTGTGATGATTGGCTCAATATATTTTTGCTGTCTTTCCAGTTCAGAGATTTCAGCTGCCCCTGCCATTTTTGTCAAAGGCTTTCTGGCTTTAGACCCTAGGATGAATCCATTTCCATGACAGAAGCAATATTTTTGTTTCCTTAGATTAACCTCTCCACCTCTCCTACACCTGCACAGATAATAAGCCGTTCACAGACCTCCAACACCACCAGCAGCAGTATTACCCAACAGACTATGTTGCTGGGGAGCACCTCGCCAACCCTGAGTGCAAGCCAGGCTCAAATGTATCTACGAGCTCAAATGGTAAGTTTTCATTACAATTCTTCAGCTTCGTTTCGGTCAGTCCCTGCCATCCCCACACCTACACCCCCACCCCACAAAAAAAAACCCCTACTTCAACTGTTTCAGGTTTTATTTTATTTCTATAAATTATAAATAATTTAGTTTCAGATAGCATTGAGAATTTAGTCACTCATTCATGAATATGCATCTCCTGAAGCACTTGTAGACATCAGAAGTAAAAGAATTGCTGTAGCTTACTTCTCTGGTGAAATTTGCTCAAGTGTTTTTAGCCTGGTCGTGCTACAATCATTAAATTGATCCAACATGGGAGAAATGGAACAAGAGCAGCTGTCTTTTCTGGCTGTGTAGAAAAGCTTGCTGGAGTCTGGCTATATTCAAGGTAGATTGTTTTCCATTGCACTGGCAACATTTCAGAGTTCTGACTCTTGATTAAAACTTTCTTATATTTGACTAAGATTGTTCTTTGCATTATTGTCTCTAGAATTTGATTTAGATACATAGTTTTCATGCTCTTTGGATGTGTGAAACTCTTGAGATTCCTGCAATTTCCTGTCAGTGTGGCAGTTCCATTTCCTAATGGGCAACTTTGAAAAAAAATCTGAGTAGTGATTTTGAATTTTTTTTAATTAAATGCTTTCTCTAGTGAGTTTTTTATGAATGGAACCTTACAATCTGCATCGGATTGTACAGAAATTACTGAAATTGTACAAGAGGGCTCAGGTACCAGTCAGAGACCTTTGTTAGGGCTTGTGTGAGTTACTGACCAGAACTTTCTAGTGTTATGTTTAACTACGTTAAACAGGATGAATCACTGTTCTCCTACACTGAGATTGAGCCAGAGGTTGGTGACCATAGTGTATATATAAAGTTAGAGGCAGGCATGAGTTCTTACAAGAATTTATGAAAACAGTATAACTTTGAATAAGTTAATCTAAAAGTAAAAGAGTAGATCTTAGAAGCTGTACTTCACTACATGTTAAGTTTGGTACCTCTCTTTAAAATAAGGCGTTTTTTTTCACATATTTTCAAAGTTTCAGTTTGTTACCAGCTATTTTTTTCTTGCTTAACAGCTTATTTTTACTCCTGCAACCACTGTGGCTGCTGTCCAGTCTGACATACCTGTTGTCTCATCATCTTCCTCATCTTCTTGTCAGTCTGCAGCTACTCAGGTGAGCTCATGTAAATTTATTAAAGATATGTTCAATAGAGTGGGCCAAAACTGAAAAGTAAGGGAACAAAGTGCTTAAGTTTCCTTGCTTATAAAAACTGTTAATGGGTACGAGTTCTGCACAACTTCAGTGTCTTCTGTTTGCTACAATCACAGGTTTAGAGATGACCATGTTATATGTCAAATTTGGATAATTAGCTGTCATCTTTATTACCTTGAATAACTTCATGTTATCAGCTGAATTTGTATCACCTTTTCACTGCTCAGTGTGTTTGTTTATCACCTGGAAAAACATATGGCATTGCACAGATGGCTACACAACATAGTAGTCACCATCTTCCACTGTGAAAAGTGAACGTTTCTCTAACAAATTTATGCTCTCCTGAGAGATCTTCTCTCTTAGGAGTTTAAAAGCCCTTGATAAACAGACTTTGTTTGAAAACCTCTAAGAAATCCAAATAAATAATAACAATTGAATGTTCCCTGACCTCCAAGATGTGTCAGTGTTCTGAGATAATGTAAATCATTGAAGCTAGCCCTCCCTTTACTTGTCCAGAAGGCGTGTGAGGCGGGCAGAGCTTGCTGGAATCCAGCAGTGTATTTATGCCATATGTTGTTGAGCAAGCTCGCAATGTTACATTCATCAGTTGAACCCTCATAGAAAAGAGAGGCTGCTCCTTCAGTCCTGGAGTTATCATCCCTTGTTATCCTTTATCACAGCTGCCTCTCCTTCCAGATTTTGCAATCAGGTTTGCAGGCGCAGAGAGGTTACTGGACAGGCTAGCAGCTCTTTTTGCATTTGTGTCATTGTCTTTTGTGTTGAAGGCAGAGACATCAGTAAACTGTGTCACTTTACGGTCTTGGTCCTTCTGTACCACAAGGCTTTAGAGGTCTACTTGGCACAAGTCTGCCCAGCTGCGCAACTTCCTGAGACATCATTTCAGAGGGACAGTAGAATCTCACCCCAGACCGTAGAGCGTTGTTCACTCAGATGAGCTGCTGTGAGGACCCTGCCAAAGTCGAGTTTTTCCTTTCCCCTCGATGTTCGGTGCTGCCCTATTGCCAGGTTTCATTAACCTGGGTTCTCTGGTAGTTACCATAGCAGCAGTGACATTGCAGAGATCCAGATCCATCCGTAGTCAGCCATGCAATGGAAAAGCTTTAATACTGGTACACTTTATTTTTCTTACATTGTGATAAATATGTCCTTGAGTTTTTGGTCGGCTGGGTTTAGAGAAATGTCTTTGTTTACCACATAAGCAAACCTGAAAATGCCAGTTAATAAGAAAAAAATGCATTGTTGTATACATAGATGTGTGTCTTAGACTGAGCCAAGGTGTTTGTGAAGGCAGTGCATAGGGATTCTCACAGTATCACCTTCCAGAAATGCCAGAGAAACTCTGAAATTCTCAGTGACACACCTAAGATGGTGTGTTGGGTGAACTGACACTTCTCTTCTACTTTGTCTTCTTCCCTTGTGCTTTCATACTTTTTTCTTTTCATATGTGTCCCCCTCATGTATGACCTGGACATCTCAGATGACTTACCTTCTCTTTTAAGAGCTGCTGAAGGTTGATTTGTGCTTGCAGAGCTAGGACTGCAGTAAACGCCTCACATGCTGATAAGGAAACAAGTGCTGTTGACTTTAGAACAGGATTTGAATGTCCCCTTTGGTAGCACACTGAGGACTGGGAAGTAAAATGTGAACTAGCTGTTCATTAAACAGGTGCTAACTGCTGGGTAGCAGATAGTGATAATAACTGGTCATCTTCCTTATGTGCAGTGTGATGTAAATTAGTGCTACAAGGGTACTCTTTATTCTGGAAGAAATTCTAGCTCAGTATGTAGGATTGGAAAACTGGGATCACTATGTACAGAATGTGGCTATGATATAACGGACTTAGTGAAAATAAGCTCACTGATTTACGTTTCAGAAGGCAAACCTTTTGTTTCATGTGACATTGGAGGTGTCATCATGAAAAGGTGCCTTGATGTCACTGGAGAAATCAAGGGCTGAGGTTGTTAGGATATGGATAACCTAGAGCAGGTTCTGGCCCCGTGGACTCCCCGAGGCTCTGGTTTACCTTCGTTGCTGGATACGTACTTGCAGACCACTGCACCTCCTCAGCCTCTCTGTAAAAACAGAATCACATTTGCTTAAGATGCTTTGTGTCCTTCACTTTGAAGGCACAATAAAAGAGAAAAAAAAAATTCCATTCAAATTAATGTAATGAACAGTTTGGATTTATTTTAAAAGTTCAGTAAGAAAAAAGACTTTATTCTCATGATCACTGAAGGAATTCAAGATCCCTGTTCTTCTCTAAATTTTGTGGCTTAAAAGATACTTTGATGTGCAGATTTTTAACTTCTCCCATATTTTGATCCCATGGGGTGAGCATCATTACACAATTTTTTTTTGCTATTTTTGCCTGGATGTTTGTCACAGATGTTTATATGATTTGGGTTTTTTCATGTTCTGCTCATTTCCCAGGTTCAGAACTTGACATTGCGCAGTCAGAAGTTGGGTGTCTTGTCAAGTTCCCAGAACGGCCCACCAAAGAGCAGCAGTCAAACTCAGTCGTCGTCTCTGTGCCCTAACAAACCTGTGACCGGTTCCAAGGGCAGCCAACCAGATCCCTCAGAAAGCAATAGAAAAGGCGAGAGCCCGACTCCAGAGTGTCGGAATACACCAGTCACACGGACATCAAGCATACATCACTTAATAACACCAGGTAGGATGAAAATGGAGTTGTAAGAAAGTTATTTAATTAATGTTAATTTGTGTCTTGTGGTTCTATCAGTCTGATGCTCTCTGACGGGGTTCTTCTAGATATTCCACATGAGTAGCGGTTAATGTTTAATAGTAAATTTACTCATTTATTGATATTGGATGTTCCACAGGATTGTTATTTAGCAGAGTGATAACAGTAATGTTCTTAAATCACAGTATAAGCAAAATACAGCAATTGGAACATGCACAGTACAAATAGGATTCTCATTTCTGGTCTCTCCATGCTCATTGTCAGGACATGTCATCCCTAGTCTCTGGGAAGCTAGAACCACCTCAGGCCTATTACTCTCATCAAGATCTATTTAGCTGGTAGTTCTTCTCTTATTTTATTTTCTGTCTTTTCTGTGTCATTGGAATATTCTTATATCAAGCACTTTGAGAAGGTAATAGTGTTCCAGAATCTTAGTATTTTGTATTAAGAGAGAAATCAAAATAAGTGTACAGTTGGTTAGATAGACATCTACCTTGCATGCAATGTCTTTGCATTTTAGCTTCCTTATTTTGAGCAAGTAAGCGTCTAGACAGTTGGTCTGAATTCTGTGGAATTTAGCTGGGCTTAATGGCAGCTTGGGAGTAAGACTGTGAGAAAGACATTCTTGAGGTATTGAGCCCCTAAGGCTCTTAAACTCATTTCTGTAAGGAAAAAAGGATGCATCTTCAGTAGCAGAATGAATAATAAAGACAACATAAATGAGTTTTCTCAAGTGGAAAAGGCTAAGGAAGAAGAGGTTTGCTTGTGGAGGAAAATATGCCAGCATGAGTGCTCAGGAATCCCTAGTGAGTCACTGGGTCGTTGAAAGGTGATGTGGTATCTTTGGAAGCTGTGCCGTTTTTAGGTTCATACTTTTCAGTTGGTGTGTTCAAGTTCAGGCAAATACTTTGAAAGGTTTTAATTCATAATGAACTCTTGGAATTTTGTTTAGTCTCTTAAATGTATTACCTAACCTTTAACTTAGCAGTTATCAACAAATGTTGTTGATGGTGACATGCTTCTTTTTCCATTCCTGTCTAAGCAAAGGTTAAATCCATTTAAAATTACATTAAATTCTTCAAAAAGCAAAGGCTAGATCAGCAATAATCTTAGAACTAGCAAAAAAAGGTACATTTAGATACTTTTATGCAGAAGGTACATGTATGTGTGTATATAAAAACATGGCTATGTTCCTTTATCTGCATTTTGCTTTGGAAATTGATACATTTCTCTAATAAATTTTCTTGTGTACTATATGCTGTCAAAGAAGGTATTTCTAAACGTAGATACAAAGGGTTGAAAAAGTTGTGCTGCTCTTTCTTTGAAGAAAGAACTTCATTTCTTATAATGTTTTTATAATGTCTTAAATAAATACTAATTGTCATTTTTTCCCCCCTTCACAGCTTCATATTCTCCATTGCAACCTCATTCTCTAGTAAAACATCAGCCGATCCCACTTCATTCAGCACCTCCCAAGATTTCCCATCATCAGCTGATTCTGCAGCAGCAGCAGCAAGTCCAGCCGATTGCGCTTCAGACGCCTTCGGGCCAGGAGCCCCCTCCGTCACAGCACTGCCTGCCGCTCCCAAGCCATGGTCTTCCTCCAGGTCCCAGCAGTGTCCAGTCTCATTGCTCACCTATTCACATCCATCCTCCACCTCTAACACTATCTCCTACTCCATCCCAGTCAGCTCAGCAGTCAGTAGTGGTATCCCCTCCACCTTCTCATTCTCCTAGTCAATCACCCACAATAATTATTCACCCTCAAGCACTTATTCAATCACAGGCAAACTCCCTCGTGCCAACAGCTCTTCAGCCAGAGCAGGCCGCTCCTCAGCAAACTCCTACCAATCCAGTTCGACCAATTGCACAGCCACTTAACCTTCCGTCGCATCTTCCACTTCCATCTTCCCCTGCTGTACATATAGGGTCAGTAGATCAGCCCAGCTTAGTGTCCCCAGGCCAACAGATCGTGTCCTCGACACCACACCAGCAATATTCAGCCTTGCAGTCCACACCTATCCCTCTTGCAGCTCCTCCCCAGTTGTCCACATCTTCAACCCAGATTCAACCACTGCCCTTGCAGTCTGTGCAGTCTTTACAAGTGCAGCCTGAAATTCTGTCCCAGGGCCAGGTTTTGGTTCAAAACACTTTGGTTTCTGAGGAAGAACTTCCTGCTGCAGAAGCTTTGGTCCAGCTGCCATTTCAAACTCTCCCACCACCACAGACTGTTGCAGTCAATCTTCAGGTGCAGCCATCAGTACCGATTGAAACTCCAGTGGTAAGTGGTAATTTTGCAGTCCTTCATTCTTTATCCTCTGCTTTTTTAGAGCTGTAAATCTGGCCCGTTGACTTCAGAGAGAGCTAAACCAGTTGCTGGACAGAGGACCAGAAGAAGCCTATTGCTAAGAGAAAAAAGTGTTAAGAAAAAAAATAGACATTCTCATCTTTTTTGTTCTTTGTGATGGATTACCTGTGAAGAATATCAGCCAAGAATCATGAAAGCGCAACTTTCTGACCTAAAATCTTATCTCTTAATGAAATTGCAGCGTATCTAAAGTTAGAAAAGCAAGTAAATGTGTAATATGAATTTTGATAAGTATACCATGTGGACTTAGAATCTTTTACCATTTTATGTTCATACAAATATTTAGGCAATCAAAATTTTGAGTAGGAGACTCACTTCTACACTAGGTATGAAGTTGTAGGGCAGATTATTAAGATAGAGTTCTGTATAATTAATTTTGTACTAACATTGAGAAGATCCTCTTCGTAAAAGAACAGGAGAATTTTTGATGCTGCCTTGGTTTTCCCCATCACTGCCACTTAATTTGGTTCAAGGTTAGTCCTGGATATCTGCAGTTTCTAACTGAAGGTATCAGCTTCACTCAGGCTAAATTAAAATCATGGGCAGTGAAATATCAGTGAAATAAAATAGGCAAATAATGCTTTTAAGATGGCATTGAAAAGCTTTAGTGGTAATGTGCTAATGAGCTTAACGTGAGCAAAAGAATCAACAGCTCTTGTAGGCTTTTTCTCAGGCTACCGGTGAGTTGAGGAAGAAGGTGCTGTTTAGTTTATATAAAGAGGGTAATGATAATCTCAGTTCTGATATTTCACGTAGAAATGAGGCAAAAACGTGGATGCCAGGTTTGTGTGGTGGTGGTGGTTTAAAATTTTAGGATGTAAACACCAAAGTGGTGTTTTATATCCTAATCTGCTAAACTAGCTGTCAGTAATTCACGTAAGTTTACTTTAATAGTTCTGAGGAAAATACCTTATAATCTCTTATAAGCAGTAATGCTTGATAGTCCTGGTGTGTTCTTCTGAAACATCCAGTTTGGTTACACTGCTAGAGAGAGAACATTTCGCAGATTTGTGATGTTATAAAGCTTGCATTTTGCAGAAGTGTTTAAATAGCTACAAATGTGTATATAAATAAATACAGTAAAGTACAAAGATAAGATGCTGAAAAAGTTGAGTTCTCTAGTCTGTTTCATAGGAGAACTCTTTATATTTTGCTGTTTGTAACAAAACAATTTTGTTCTCATAGACATTGTGATGTTCTCAGAGTTCATGATTTTGCATGGAGTTTGTAAACTAGTATTTTATTAGGAGATTAGCATATTTTAACATTTTAACTGGTAATTTATTTTAAAAACTGTATTTATGCAACTCTTTTAAGGTATTAAGGTAGAATGGAAATCTCTCTAAAGCAATAGTTTGTTGGATGCAGATTTACCAAGTGGAGAACGTATGTGAAGAAGAGATGCCTGAGGAATCAGATTGTGTCCACATGGCTAGAACACCTACACCACCCACTTTGTCTCCACCAGCCATAACCTTGGGCAATGGAGATGCACTTAATTCAGAAGACCCTTTGTCAGGTGGGAACAAATGTCAAATTAGGTAGCTGTTTTGCCTGGAAACTTCCACTAGTTATTGATGTTTAATCGGTAACGTGATTGATAACTTGGTCAGCAGTTGGAAGCTGCTGTTGGGATGGTTGATTACACTGCATGGTTCTTTTGGGCACCATTTTTTAATATGTGCTGCAGTAAGAGGCTGTTCTAATGCAGAAGCTACCAAGGAAAATTCTTCTTCAGCGAATTGTAAGATATATGTGCCTGTATCAACTATTGTCCTGCCAACTAGTGTAACTTCCTCCGTGTGCTAAATATACAGCTATATACTCTCTCTAGATCTAGTACAGTGTGTGTGTGTACATATGCTCCATGTATAAGTGAGTGCTTAAGGGCTTGGGGCTGTATATACTTGTGACCGTGCAGGGTACTGAGACTCGAAGCATCCCTGGAAATGCTCTGGATAATCCCGTGTTTAAAAGTACTTGTTTCTGCTTTTGACTTACAGATTTATGATTTGTGTAGGTAATGAATGGCCAGCTATGCTTGTAGATAGTAGGTACTGATAAAAGGAAAATGATTACGTGATAACTTGTTTGTTTGTGAAATAATCTGAAAGGAAAACCATCTTGTTTTGAAGGCAAAAATCTATAAACCATAGGGAAGAGCCTCTGTAACAGGATGTGGGTGCAGTGATGGGTGTGTTTATCACCTCTTGTTTCTAGAATTCTGAGCCAACGGTTGGACATAAATGACAAAAACGTAACATACTTTATTTGTTTCAGAGCATGGGGGACTACCTTCAGTGACATCCTCCGTCAGTGCCTCAGTAATCAAATCTCCATCTGATCCTTCACACGCCTCTATTCCACCACCTCCTCTGTTGCTTCCAGCAGCGACAACAAGGAGCAACAGCACATCAATGCCCAATAGCATTCCTAGCCTAGAAAACAAACCTCCCCAGGCTATTGTGAAACCCCAGATCCTGACCCATGTTATTGAAGGCTTTGTGATTCAGGAGGGGTTAGAGCCGTTCCCTGTAAGTGTCAAAGTTGCTATGAATTTTTTACTAACTTTTGAACCAGACTGTTTATAAGGATGATGTTATTTGTGGCTAGCAGCTTTTCAGATCTTGAATCATTTTTCAGATGTTGGTTTTGACCTTTTTTCCGCTGATTGGTAACTGTTTCTTACAGCATTCAGTATACTTTGTATACTGTTTGTATTGCCTTACATATAGGATCAGAATTCATGCAGTTGTTTGGCTCACCAGCGTCACTGGATCACAAGGTACTGAAGGAACACAGACACAGTTGTGTAGATCAGTTACATCCAGAGAAAACTACAGAGTGATTTTAGGCTACCATTTGCAATAATTTTGTTTTACATTTGTCTGTTTCCTGATACCTGAATTTAAGGGATTATCTTAATTTAAACCTCTGAGATGGGTCTGTTAAAATTCTGAAGTGTTAAAATCTTGTCTAAAGCCGTGGTCAGTCCTTTACTGAGCTTGGTGTGATTAGTTCTGTATCTGGTGAGAGTTACTGTTGAAAGTTTAAATCCACAAGTGGACAGTTTAAAACCTATGAGCCTGCCTTATTAACTAATGTAATGTCTCTCCTTTTTCCATTCCTTTTTTTTCTCTAGATATAATGTGTTTCTTCCTTTGTTAATTGTCATTGCAAACTCTGCAAAGCAGGAGTGAGTCTTTGTATTTGTTTGAGAAGTGGCAGTTAGAGCTTTGGCACTATATAATGATGATTCATTGATACAGATTAGAAATGGTGATTCTAGTCTTGGTTACAACTGCTAAGTCACAGATAGTATTTTTAATTCTTCATTGTTCAGTTAATCACTGTTGCTTTGCTTTTATTGCAATAGGTAAGTCGTTCGTCTTTGCTGGTAGAACAGCCTGCAGAAAAAAGATTGCTAGTGGAGGGTCAAATCATGAGCGTTGTGTGTGTTGAATCAGACTTGCAGAATACAAAACATGCAGACAACTCATCGGACACAGAGATAGAGGATATGATCGCAGAAGGTTTGTAGTTTTTGTTTAAATATCCTTTTTTCTCCCCTTCAGTTCTGTATGTATTACAGAATCCCAGCCTTTCTCTACTTCTGCGTCTTTCTCCAGTCTTTACGCTATCTCTAATAGAAACTATTTTCAAATGTTTTTTACTAGCTGCACCTCATACCAGCAATTGCTGTAGATGCACACAAATGTCAAGAAAGTAGGTACTTGTCCTGCTTAGAACACGGTGGTCTCTGGCACAACTCATGGGCTAAAATTGAGTTGCCCACGTGGTGTCCAATGTGATCATCATCATGGATTTTTTTTTTTTTAGAACTCAGCAGTCAACTATTTTGGAGGTGTAACACCACACTACTACTGTTCAAGCCCAAATGTGGGTAGCCTCATGAGTGTTATGAAATGGAAATTAAACCATGGCCCAGAAAAGCCAAGTTATTCTTCAACTCACATTTTTGTGTAAATTCACCCAAGATTTGAAAGTCTGGAATTTTTCAGCCACCTCTGGATTTTTCTTTTTCAGAGCTTGAGCAATTGCACAGAACGTGGTTTTAGTGATCTGTTTAGATTTGCGTTCGTGCAGCTCTTTGTTCCGTTCTCTTCAATGAGTCCTTTCCCTCTTTTCCTATCAACACTGTAGCGAGCAGGGTAAGAGGGACAATCACAGTGGCTGCTAGTGTCACAGCTCTGCATCGGGGAAGTGGCTGGAAAAAGTCAGGACAGCGTGTACTGGGTAGTAGCAAGTGTCACCATAGCTGTGCTTCAACTAATTGCTGCTCCAGGCATTGTAAATTGTCACTTAATTAAAACAGTCCACGCCCCTGGTCTGTTCTCATGGGAATTTTCAAGATAACACCAGTGGCAGTTCTAGGGACTGTGGCCAGACCCAAGATTGCAGGCAAGATTAAAAGCTTGCTTTGGAAAGCGTTCTGAATTCAAGAAGAACGTTGGTAGCAAAGTCAGGTAGACATGGTTGGAATTTTTGCTTCAAGCTGCTTTACTGTACTGCTCAGGCAGTGTGTGTCTCTGCTTAAACAGAGTATATTTTCACTGGTGCCACTGATTTTTAGTAGGAGCTGGTTTAGCTTGGAAGCACATCACTGTTGGGCTGGAGTCTTCCTACATGTTGATATAACATCTGTGCAAAGAAGGCAGAAGCTGGAAACAGTGCCTGAAAATGAAACGTAAACCAGGATTTCCTAAATTGTGGCTGATTGTACGATGACATTTACTAGTGCATGGCAGTATAGTCCAGAGCCCTTCTTCGTTTTGCAGTGACAGCCTAGTCTAGGCAGTGGCAGATATTTGAAATGCTTTCCTTTGTAACTGTAACTTTCTTTTGGTTACGCTGTAGTGATGTTGTCTGCATGGAAAAATGAAGCAGCAATTTTTGCAGTCATTTTTAAATATTACACAATGTTCCACTGTAAAATAATTTGAGGCCCATACCTTATTCTTCACAAACCTCCACCCGGGTTTGGCAGGTTAAATTTTAGAATGCAAGCAACTGGCATATTAATAGTGCAGGGCTCCAGTGTGACTGGAAGCTTTCTAAATCTTCATTTCACTCGGTTGACAGCTGGCTGAATGTGAGCCAGTGTGTGCCCAGGTGGCCAAGAAGGCCAGCAACATCTTGGCTTGTATCGGTGCTAGTGCGGCCAGCAGGACTAGGGAAGTGTTTGTCCCCCTGGACTTGGCACTGGTGAGGTTGCGCTTCAAATACTGGGTTCAGTTTTGGGCCCCTCACTCTGTGGACTTGAGATGCTGGTGGGTGTCCAAAGAAGGGAAACAAAGCTGGTGAAGGGTCTAGAGCATGAGTGGGTGAGGGACCTGGGATTGTTTAGCCTGGAGAAAAGGAGGCTCAAGGGAGACCTTCTCACTCTCTACAGCTCCCTGAAAGGAGGTTGTAGAGAAGTGGGGGTTGGTCTCTTCTCCAAAGGAACAAGTGACAGGACAAGAGGGGACGGCCTCAAGTTGCACAGGGCAGGTTTAGGTTGGACATTAGGAAAAATTTCTTCACTGAGAGGATTGTCAAGCCCTGGCCTAGGCCAGTGGTGAAGTTCCCATCCCTGGAAGGATTGAAAAGCCATGGAGACATTGTGCTGAGGGACACGGCTTAGTGGTGACCTGGCAGTGCTGGGTTAATTGTTGGACTTGCTGATCTTGAAGGTCTCTTCCAACCAAAACGATTCTGAGGATCTATGATTTAATTTTAAATTGCTGGGTTTTTTTTATATCATCTCCCAGGGAGGGCTTCAATTTAACTAGTTCTTTACAAGGGAAGCCCAGAGACATGAAAATATCAAGCACAAGAGGCTTAAAAAAAAGTCATCTGGTAAACTGAATTACTTGTTTGACATTTTTTGGTAATTTTACAACTCAGTAGAGTTATACTACTTTTCTACACACAAGATGAGACTTGTAAATCTCTTAGCTCATGACTTTGCTTAGCAAATCACTATTAAATAAACTTACTTGATCTTGATCAAGAGTACAACTATTTTTTTAATACCTTGTTTCACCCCATATATTTCAAACAAAAGAAACTTTGCTGTCTGGTGTGTCTTCTAGATATGAACTTAATATTAACGAAGAACTTTTCAGTGTGAACACTTGTTTCTCAGATTTCAAACAGCTTGTCTGTTGTTTTATGGAAGTGTTCAAACATTCATGGTTTTGCTCTTGGTTGTTGTTCCTGACAGCTGGCATTAGGTTTATGTGCACAATTTGCAGCTACTCATTAGATGAGCTGGTAGGAAACATCCAACTTTGAGACACATGCTCATATGCAGAAGTTGAGCAAAGCTGGTGGTAGAGTCACTTAATGTACAAAAGAAAAGGTTCTTGGCAGCAATTTTTGCTCCACTCTCTTGTCACTTTTTTCCACATAGTGTGACCTGGATGGGGAGTGAGGGGTTTTTGTTTTCTTAGAGAATGATTTATTTGAAAGTTGCGTCTCTGGTATTTAACTTCAGTTGCAAGATTGGTCAGATTTGGTAGGTTTAAAATTTCCAATTTTTCCGCCCTGTGTGATACCAGTTTATGAAGTTGGAGACTTGCAATGTGGTAATTTTCCATCTGACACGGCTGGAGGATTTGTTGGCTTCAGTTATGTTTTTGAGTCCTGATACCTCAGATATGTTCTTGAAATACCCTTTCCAGTATTTCCATCTCTTTGCTGCACTAGGGCTTTTTTTTGCCTTGTCAGTACAACAGTGTTAGCACGCGGTTCAGCGAGTTAAAATTGCTTTAGCAGACTTTTACAAATTCATAGTTCAAATCTTTCAATTCAACTTTAATACTAGCATTTGCCTTAGCTGGCATCAGAGCTTAAAGAGTTTAGAAGAAAAATTTGCAATTTTTGCAAATAACTATGTAAAATTAAAAGTATGAATGTGGAAGGTGAATAGCAAGAAGCAAAGTATAGGAAATAGTGACTCGGGTATATTAGAAATGTGGGAGAAATGTATGTTTATTTAATCCTCTGAATTTCTGAGCAGTGTATTGTGTCTGCAATGGCAGCCTTGTGGCGTGAAGTTCTGCTGCTGAACCTGAGTGACCGCACAACGTTACGTTTCAGTTTGTGCCAGTTTCCCTGCTTACCGGGTATT
This sequence comes from Coracias cyanogaster, assembly GCA_033124195.1. NCBI lineage: Eukaryota > Metazoa > Chordata > Aves > Coraciiformes > Coraciidae > Coracias > Coracias cyanogaster. The sequence continues at coordinate 3,749 of JAVSBS010026211.1, read as the reverse complement.
TCACAGATGGTGCATGGGGATAAGGGGTTTTTTCACGCCAGAAGTTGGTTTGCAGATATAGCGGCATTATGCTAAACTATGTACAAGCCATGATGCACATAGGAAATATGCTTCCAGCAGAAGAGAGCGTAGACATCCAGCATGTGACACATGCTGCCGTGTTGCCTCGCTCTGCCTTCTTTTTGGGCTTTCCCACTTTTTCTTTCACTGGTGCTTCTCTCAGCTGGTGTTTTAGTTCCTCACAAGGAGCAGGAAAAGTGCCTCCTCATCTCCCCAGTAACGGAAAATTACACTGTAACAGTAGATTGTACATCAGTAGATCCTATAATCCTGTTATTATAAACAGCTTATAGATAAGATTCAATGTTTTACTTGCTTTCACAAGTCCTTTTGATTGTAGCAGTTCCTTATTCAAAGAAGGTATTTTAAAAGGTTAATGCATTATGTCATTACAGGAGAGCTTGAATTTAGACCGTGGAATGCCTGGTTCTTTTAATGAACTCTTTATAAGCAATTCATGAGGCCTGTAACACTCTTTCTTAATTGCTCGCTATTTTTGAGGGCATACTTGCTCATGGGTGGCTTAAAATGTAACAAAAAATCTGATTAAGTTAATTGAATAACTTAATTGAAGGGTCAGTAGGGTTCAGTTTGCTCAAAATCTTTTCTATAGAGAGTGAAATCTGACTTGCGTAGCTTTGCATATTTTTCTGTTAATCAAAGTAATTAAATGTGTTAGATATTTGAAAACCTTCTGCCTGCACGAGAGATGAGAAAATTGAACATAATTCTTTGTCATTAAAACTGACTTTATGCATCATTTCTTTAGAGGGACTGGACGAAATTGAAAATGATCTTCTGAAGTGTGAATTTTGTGGGAAAATGGGGTATTCTAATAAATTTCTGCGGTCAAAAAGATTCTGCTCCACATCCTGCGCCAAAAGGTACTCTGTCTAATTATTGCTTACCATCATCTGGTTCATGGGATAGCACCCAAATAGCATCTGATGTTGGAAAATAAACAGTAAAACGTGATTGTCTTCTACCCGAATTTGCAGAGGATATGGATACAAAGGACCGTGGTAGATTATAATCTATTTCAAGAAGATAGATGCAGGGAATTATGGTAAAGTTGTGGACCTCTTTCCAGAGGGTGCCATGAATGGTGTTGAGCTTATGGGAAGATGATGCCTATCATAGAAGAGAAATCCATTACGGGTTACTAAGTGTTTGGAAATTGGTGCAGGGGTTCATGGGCCACAAATCGTTACATGTTTCTCATACTCCAGTTGTCTTCCCCTTGATGTCGGGTGATGTCAGAGAAAGAATGCTGGGCTAGGGGGGGCTTTCGTACAGTTTTGGGAGGAAAACCCACTGGATTTATCTTGGCATCACTGAAATGCTGCATAGACAAAAGACATTCTTAAATGTTTTTAGTAACAATGTAAAAACTCTTTATGTGCATAATGTAAACATAACTAATTTAGTGTTTTCTAAAGCTTCTCCTTAAAAATAAGAGTGATGCCATTTGTACATGGTTGGCAGAGGAAAACAGCTGGTTTCTGTTTCTCTTCAGGTTTAGCGTGCTGGTTTGGTTTTGATTAAGAGAGGAAGAATTCATAGTTAACATCTGAACGTAAAATCTTCCATTGTTACAGCTGGAAAATTTATGAAAAATCCCAGATTTTAGAACTGGGGAACAGTTTCCCATTTCTAATCACCACTGAGTTGTTTTTTTGCATCTGTGTGCCTAAAGACCACCTTTCTGCTACATTTTAATCCCCTATGTGAGAAATTCCCATTTTAAGTAAAATAATCTTAAGAAAATATTTGCCCCCTTAATCTTGAGATGACACTTTTTGCCTCCATCCTCCTTTGACTGGGGCTAAGTAGAGAAAATGGAAGCAAAAGATATAATGTGACTTTAGGCTTTTAGTGGACATTTTGGAGGAGCAGGATTGGACTACGTGATAAAATGCAAAGGTACTTCTGTCATGGAAAACTTCTGAGAGTGGGAAGGACAGACATCTTCTAGCAGTGGTCGAGATGTATTTGTTCTTGCATCAAGTCAAGGGGTTTAAGTAAATGGCCTTTGAGATGCCTTCCTCTTAGATTTCTGTGGCACTGCTGTTGTCTTTGAGGCAGAGTTTCTGTAGGCAGCAATGACATTTTGCGGTTACTTGATGGAAATCAGTCCAAAAAACCTGCTAGTGCCTTATTGACTATATCTTACTCCTTTAGGCACAGCCTTAGTTGCACTAAGAAATTTGGGCTGTTTACGTCAGACAAGACGAGTCGCTGGAATCGGAAATCAGATAGCCAAAGCCTTGGCCGACGCGGGCGTCGACCGAGTGGCCCCGACGGGGCGTCACGAGATCATTTTCTTAGACAGGTCTGTGGAACATTTGCTTAAAACTATGGCATTGCTTGGGAATTACAAATAAAATATAATACTGTAGTGTATTTGTACTACATTTTCCAGCTTCCAATTACTTATCCATCTGCAGAAGAAGATACGGCTTCTCATGAAGATGCTGTTCCAACTGCCATGACCACCCGTCTGCGAAGACAGAGTGAAAGAGAGAGAGAACGTGAACTTAGGGAACTAAGAATTAGGAAAATGCCAGAGAGCATTGACCTGTTACCAGTGGTGCAAGCTGACCCGTCAGTATGGACTGTTGATGAAGTTTGGGCCTTCATACATTCTTTGCCTGGTATGTGCAATAACCTTTTCAATCTTTTTTAACAGGGAAGCTACTTGCTTTTTAACACTGGTGTGATGAGGAGGTGATGTAGTAACAGCACTAGTGTGCTTGTTAGTTGGTGATAGAAACTGGAATGTGATTTCTTTCCTCTTGCTTGTTCCTTCAGCAGCAAATCCCATCTTGATAGAACTAGTCCCACTTCTGCTGTTGCACCCCTGCTGATGGAGATTAGAGCTGTTCCTCCCTTCAGTCTGACTTCTCTCAAGAGGTCAGTAGAGAGATCAGACACTTCTCCCTTTCACACTTCTTTTTTTTTCTTCCCTCCTTACTGCTTATTCAGTAGAAGCAGCAAGAAGGGAGTTATTTTCCTTTAGAGAACTGAAAAATTTAAAAGACTTGTCTTGATATCTCATTTAAAAAGAATAAGAAGTTTCTTTGTGTTTTGTGTAGCTTTGCTCAGTCACTGAAGTGCAGAGAACTCCTGCATACTGGCAGACACAGACTGTTCTCAGAAGAAAGTCTCATTTCCTCTTCTTTATAAACCTTTAGCTCAATATTCACAGTTACCTTTATATCATCGTTAGGTTGACATTTATTGACCGTTTCCCAACTACCACAAGCTTTCAGGTTTCACTCCCCTCTTTCCCAAGGAAGCGGTTCTATCTGGTCAGATGCTGTCATCCCTCCAGGTACAGCAGGTCTCCATAATGGCAGTCATACAAGAATTTTTGTTGCTTACCAATGTGACTCATATGTCAAAACATTGAAACCCAGGTCAATATGTTGCTAATTTTCTACTTTTTTTTTGAATGTTAAACCATTTCTTTGTGTATTCCATTAGGCTAATAACCTGTAAGGAACATATCTTTGTTGCTAAATTGTACGCATGGGTTATAACAGGTAATCGTTTATAAAGTAGGTCAGGCAAAGAATTGAGTAAGTGACTGGAAAAAGGCAAACATGGTGGCCATCTTTAAAAAGGGTAAAAAAGAAGACCCTGGGAATTATCGACCTGTCAGCCTCACCTCTGTGCCTGGGAAGATC
>JAVSBS010026210.1:80542-113168 GCA_033124195.1 Coracias cyanogaster | reverse complement strand
TGAGGGGATGTTGCTGAGTTCAGTGTTGGCCTGTGTGATCAGGCAACTGATGGCAGCATAAAATGATGATGGCTGAAAGAGCACAACAAGTGATTATTGTTATCCTTAACATGTAAAAGTGTCATCGTTCTGTATCAGAATTCTGGGAAAGTGTTGTTTTAAAAATAATTTGTATATAAAGAGTGGGATGTTGGCTACCAAAGGAAAATTATGAATAAGAGAAAGTACATCATAACAGATTTTTTTCACATTCATGTTTTCCATGACCTCCAAACTACATATGCAAACCCACACATAGAGGTTACAGATAGCAAAGTAAAAACTTTTGCTCTGCCTGTTCTATAAGAAAAGGAAAGCAATCAGTCCTCAGAATCACTCTCAAAACTAGGAAAACATTAATTGAAAATATAAGGTGGAACATTCAAATTATGTAAAAGAAGTAAAGACATACAGGGTGCTTCAGAGATGAAAAGTCACATAACAGACAACCCTGTGGCTGGGTGGGGACAGGTACAAGGGAGAAGTGGGTCATCTGTATCCTGGGCTATCATATTAAAGACATGCCTCGGCTAGTAAAATTCTCCTTTAGCATGGCTAATCAGGTCACTCTCTTCAGCAAATGGACTGTATGACAGCTTCTGGATCTCAAATTGACTTTTGCTTGTTGTGTGGATGGGGAGGAGCACAGTGAACTGTAACTACATTTGAAAATATAGCTTACAAGTCAAAATATTTATATGGTTTTGTGAAAAGCAATATCCTTAAGTATGATTTTAAAAAGTAGGCCAAAACAATCAAAGTCTGAGAGATGATCCAATCTGTTAAATAGTCTGCTTCATTAATGGAGCACTCCACCTCCAAGTATGAAAGATTGGAAGAGAGCATGTGTGGGCTATGTTAGTCCTGCTGTTGTCCTCTGTAACTTTTCTTGGAGCTTATCTCAAGATTAAAATCAGAGCACTGGAGACAAGCTTCTAGTTTAGATAGAGGCTGATCTGACACAGAATAGCCATTCTGCTTCCCAGTGTGAAGCCTGGTACAGTCAATGGGACCAACCTTGTTAAGTTCATCATTTCTCAGAATACATACCCCACAGGAATCAGCAGCTCTGGTCTCCTTTCTCCAGGCCAAAAATCAGTGAATGAGACTTTGGCTGTTGATTTCACATTCTAAAATGTTCCACGCCCAAGGCTCTTCTGCTGTGCTGGTGAGACTTCTGGTGCTTGATGCGGATGCTGTTCCATCCTGTCATTCCCCTGCTTACCGATATGAGACACGGTGTTTCTGGACAAGGATTTTATCTAATGGTGAGTCAAAAAAGCACTAGGAGCAAAGTCTAATGCAAAGTGATACCTGCCATATTTGTCCAGTTGGTTATGACTAGCATGCTTTTAATTAACTTCTTAATGTATATATATTCATTAAACTTTTCATATATATAATTGTGTATACATTAAGCACTAATTACTTTATCTGAGAAGATAGAAAATATATTTTCATGTGCAAGCACCTGCTTTTTACGTAGTTTTATAAGATAAAAAGCTGCCTTATGGAGTTTGTTTTCTTCTCAGAATCCAGTGCTCTTTTTTGATCAATTGTAGAGTACATCATAATGGAACTTTTTAATTTTAATATTTTCCATCACCTCCGAATTAGAAAAACAAAAGTAACAATAATAATAATAATAATAATAATAATAATAATAAAAGGGTAGTGTGAATATTCAACTAAGTTCCAAACTGGTCTCTGCTGGCAAAAATGCAGAAAAGCTTTCTATCTTTTATGACCACTTTGGAAATTTCTGTTTTACTTCTTCACAGAGTGATTAGTAGACTCCAATTGAAAACAATACTACTATCACATATTAAAATGATAACACATGACCTCAATTTGCATTTAAATTGGATTTCCAAAAGTGAATTCACTTTGCAGTCTGATACATTTGGACCTCAGAGTACAAGGGCTTGGATATTTTATTTCTTGTTCACAGAACTGAGTTTTTTAGTTAGTGCTTTTCTCTTTGTAGATGAAAAGAAAGGAAAAATGAAGCAAAGCACACCCTTCACTCAAATATCTACAATGACATGAATGATGCCACAGGAGACAGAAGTCATAGTTCTAGGGATATTTCACTTAAGCTCTGCATCTATTGTACATTCTTCTATTGATAAGAAGACTTTCATGAGTGTGACTTACTGATGTCATCCTACCAGATGTGTTTTTACACAATGTATTTAACATTTTCTCCTAATCATTGAAGAGCTACTGTTATTAAATAGTTGCTGGCTTGTTATTTTGGCTCTTTTATACATCAATAGCAGGACCTGTGAGAGATTTTTTTATCAAAGGCTCGTTAATACATAGCCTTCAGTCTCTTCCAGAATTTCAAGCTGTGGTATATGCATTATTAGGAGCAACATATGCCAAAACAGGATGTAAAAGGCCATTTGAAAAGCTGAGCTTTTCTTTCAGGACAGGAGTACAGCTGCTTTATCATTCTTCACCTGTTTCAGCTAGGGGATGACACATAATGCTGATTATTTCATTTTGCTCTAGTCCAGATGCAAAGTGGCCCACTAGAGATAAGGAGAATAAGACTCTCACTCTCTCCTCTTTCTACTCCTCTTTCTATTGGCAAGGGCAGGGTTTAAACTGGTTCTTACTTCCCGTGTCCCTACAAAAGTATGAGGACCTTTTGTGCTTATCAGAACACTAAAATCAAAAAAACACCCACGAATACTAGAGAGGCGAAAGGTCACAGTCTAAATGTTTTCATTGCCTAAGAAAAGTCATCTGGAGCAAAGCAAGATGAAATCAGCAGATATTCTGTTATATTTCCTGGGTTTGAAAGATTTTAACACAGTTCGTCATTGGAAAAGGCAATCCTTTTCCCACAAAATAGGATTTTTCACTCGGGCAGGAGATACCTGTGTAGCCACAGTTGCAAGGCAGCCATCCTAAAGATCCCTGAGCAAAACAGGTAAATGAAGATGGAAGGCAGCAGTGTAATATATATCACAGAAGTTTCTTTTTTTGTGCTAGTGGAAAATACTACTCAGTCCACAGGTGCCTCCGTATGCTACTGCATTTCTCAGCAATAGTATGTACTCCTTGGACAGATACACTAATTCTCAACTCCCTCTCAGTGGTCCCTTGTGTTAAGATACAGATACATCCCAAATTTCTAAAAATTAAAGAAGTTACCCCTTTGGGTGAGTTACACTTTATGCCTTCTTAGGCCTAAGGAAAGAGAGAGATGCATATTCAATGAGACAAGCAAGCTAATCAGTTTTCAGTCTCCGTGTGCTCAGCAATTCCTGCTAACACAAGAGTACAGACCACTTAGCTTTCATCTGACAACTTTCTAGCAGTAACTCTGTAAGTAGGTCCCTGCTTAATGCAACCCTAATTGAGTAGTTTTTCACACGTTCATGCCCCAGGATTGCAGTTCTCAGGAGAAAGGTACTTACTTCCTAACAAGATCTCTAGTATGGTCTAACTTTAGCAGACAGCAATCCAGATTCTACGTACACCTCCATCAGCCAACCATCATGGAAAAGCCTTATCCTGAAGGAACCACTTGTCCATACCATCAGACTGCAGTGAGCAGTAAATAAGAGATCTAGAATCTTCCAGCTTTCTGCATGTGATGCTGAACTTCCTGATTACCCATTCAATTATCAAATACCTTCTAGGGCTCTCTTTACTCCTGTTATCTTTTATCAAGTATAATTTAAAACAAATCCTATTTTCTAATAATTTTAATAATAGAGGGTGTCACCTTGGTTGTGCTGTTAAGCCATAAAGCAGTAGCTACTCACCATCAGCACTGTGTCTATCTGGTCCATCAAATGCAATGATCCAACTAAAGACTTTAAGGTATCTTAATCATATTTGGATATTTGCATGTTCAGAGGCTTAATCCAGACTTAACATCTCCCAAACACCTTTCACAGAATCATCTCCCAGCTCTGTTTATTGGAAGTCAGCCCCAGTGCCAACATATCAGTGAACTAGAGACAGCAATATCACTAATTTCTGCGATTTCCAAAGGAGAACAGTGTGCAAAAGGCAGTGTTATCATCCAGGATAAATGCAGCAGGTAAATGGGATATACTTCCTTCTAATTTTTGCAGTGTAGAAGATAAGCACTTGTCATAGAAACCAACAGTGATTTTTAACCACTTTTAATGTACCAACGAGAGGAAAGCACATCAATGGCTGGGAATGAATGTGAGCAAATCAGTTGTCTTCATGTGGCTTTTCCTGCCGGCATATGAGGAGGGCAATGGCGTAGGATTGCGCTGAAGAGGTTAGAGATCAGGGCAGGAGGAGCTAGTGGACTCTGACACAAATCTTCAAGTTCATCCAGGTTAGCTGGTCAAACACTCTTGAAGATGCTGAAGGAATCTTGTCCACCTACCTACTCTGAAATCTTTTATTGTGAACGGAAAATTATTGAGTCACGGCATATGGATTATTCATACGCATTCTAGTTGTGCCTGGAAGCGAAGTAGCAGCTTCCCTGAAGGGTGTTAGTGTTAGTGCATGCAGGGTTCAGGCAAGGAGGCAGTTAGGAAGAGGTGGCAGGGAAAACAAGGAGGCTGAGCCTGATGAGGAGGTGAATTACTGCATGCAGGGCAAGTAAACACGTAGTGAGTAGCTCTTCCCTTGGTGTGGCTGATTGAAGTAAAGTTGACTTGCTTTTATTGCCTGCATAATCAAACCAATGTATCTTGAAAGCTCTACAGAAATAGATGAAACACTGATTTTAGAAATTTTAAAATCTCCTTTGATTTTCACTCCATTTCTTTCCTTTCTGTATGAGAGCTTGACAATAGCACAGCAGCAAAATAGACCTTTAAAAGAACCTTTGTTTAGGGGCCTGCTAATCAGCATGACTCATCCACAAATTCATGCCCCCAGCTAATCTTACTCCTTGATGGTTAGCATGCTTACATTTCAGACTAGCATCCCATTTTAATGGAGAAGGGTAGTGCTTAATTGCATTTCCTGGCAATGGTAATAACAGGCTTTTCTCCTTGATCTCCTCTACGATTGCCCTTGATTGCTGCTAGGACTTCCACTTTGTAGTCAAGGAGGAGTGTTCACACCTATAGGTCAACAGAGGCTTGTAGATTTTTAATGCATTAAGAACAGGATGTTTCACTTCACAGCTTTCCCATACTCACCTATCTTTCCTCTTTACCCAATCAGTTATATGGAATTCTTTGTGCACCATACTATATGAAATTACAGATCTGCAGGCAGATCTACCACAGAACTTTTGTTGTTGTTGTTATATCAGAAAACTGGAAAGAAGTAATCTATTTTCCATCAGTAGCTTAAATATATCTTAAATTCCTCTAGGCACATGTGGAGTTTGGGAGAAATTTTGCATTCAAGCTTACTGAGTAAAAAGTATCTATTTAATTCAGCTTTTTATCAAGCAGTGTGAGCACTCCAAATAAAGCTCTTTCTCTGTATATTCAATATAGACAACATATTTTCAGGAAGGAAAAAACATGATGCGAAAGCACCTCTTTACAAGACCCACTCATCATAAGTGTATTGTTGACGAAAACAAAGATTTGAAGGTGATGCTGAGTAGAACACATGCTCACAGAAGCCTCTCAGTCTTTCCAGGCTTAGAAGGATTGTCTGATTTGCCAGCATGTATAGAAGTAGATGACAATGCTAACCTTCACTCAGGTGCATTTCAGGCCTCCAGAAGTAAGGACATAAACCTGAATGCTCCAGTTCGCTGACTGGTGGTGTGGAGCAGTCTGATTGGACCTAATTTGCTAAGCAGGGAAAAGCACATAAAGCTTTCTCTTCCTGTTACCCACACAACTGGGCTCCTAATTATTTATATTACAAAATTGTTAATGTATCTGAATCAATAAAATGCACTGTAAAAAAAGACTAAGAGTCTCTTGCTCTAAGGAGCTTACAAGTCAGCCAGTAATACACAGTTTTACTTATGCATAGAGTAGGTTAAGCTAATTTTACCCTTCCCTCCTATCTCCTCTAATGGCAGGGTCACTCTCAGGCACAAGGAGGGGCAGAGAGGAAATGTGGTTAGAAAGCTGCGCATTTAGTGAACCCACACCTCTAAATTTTCCACTGGGGACTCTGGCCAGCAGATGCACTTGCAAGCAGTGTCCAGGCTGCTCTAACTGGCTCACCAGCCAATGTTGGGCAAAGGACCTGGAAGGCACAACCTGCTGCTTACAGCTCTTGCTGATAAGTAGAAATCTGGCCTATTAAAAGATGAACTATGTATATTTTCGGTATCATTATTGATTGGAAAAGTTACAGATGAAGCATGTTTAGTTCAATTAAAGAATTCTTGAATATCACCTTCTGTCTTGTTTATTTGTGCTGTTTTCTTGTGGATTTTTTCTATGAAGTACTGTCTTTACTGCTATTAGTTTTTTCCTGAATTAGTAAGATGCTTATGTGCTTATCCAAGGTATATGCCCTTTCCCATAATTCAGATAGACAAGAGAAAAATGTAGTAAGCTTGACTGTAGGCTTTACACCCCACCCAGGCACCTTGATATTTGCACACTCGAATTAGCTGCTATATTGAGTACTGAATTTCCACACTCTTGACACCTACCCACATAGATAGAGATTATGGCAAATGGTGGTCAAGTGAAATCTTCTTTCTTCATGTCACCCTCCTAGGCTGGAGCTTTCAGCTTCGTTAAGGTGGCATTTTGGGCTCTGCTTGCACTTTGAGCAAATGAAGTGTGCCATGACCTGCTCCTTAAATTAGACGCAGCTAACAGCAATGATGTAATCACCTCAGTTTCACAAAATGGTGTTCTAAATATAGCTCTCAAGGTCTTGGACTGTGCAGAATCACTCCATTAACATGTAGAACACATCTTCATGATGTTTTGAAAGCTTTTTCATTGTGACAGTGGCATCTTTAAAGGCTATTTTGGGCTTGCCAGAGATGCTAACAGTAGTGCTTGTTTTAGATATCTGACTTTCTTCCAATTAATTATGGCTCTTTATGTTTCATGTTGTTTGGAAATCTCTGATAGAGATTATATGAGTATGACAGGAGGTCTTCAGACAGAACATAGCAATTATAAATTGTCAAATACTATTAAAATGAATTGTCAGCATCCTTTCTACAAACAGATATGGTCATTTAAATGCACCTCAGCAAGGCAACAGCCTGGTAATAGTCCACCCAGTGTCATCTTAGCCTTAGTGAGAAAGAATTAGGATTTAGAATTAATGAAATAGAAAAAGCTGTAATTCTTACTATTATCTGATTGAGGCATTGCTGAATGGATTGTTTGTGACAGATTATTTCCACATGTAAATAGTAGTTGCCATAGGAACTGTTCATTTGGATGTTGGTACTGTATTATAGTCTGAAGCATGTTCAGATCTGCAGGTAGTTTTGGGAATCAGTTCAGATATCTGGAGTAACATATTCCATATTTGAACAAGAAGAATGAAGGTTACTTGATCATAGCTTGAATGTTACTGTTAGGTAAAAACAGGGAGGAAATTAACAGGTCTCTCGTATCAGAAGCATGGTGTTCATGAAATGCAAAGAAATACAAATTATGATAAATCTCAACTGCAGGTTGTGTGACAATCTTTTATTATTTATCTTGTACATCACTTCATATAGGGCAGCAATATCACATCACACTTTCCCATCCTTTTTGAAATTCAGGGTCAAAAAATATCAGAATCTCAATATTTATCATTACTATCACTAAATCTGACTTCTGTTTGTGACAATAATTAGATAAACATATAATAAAGTTTATGAAAAAAGCTTCAAGCAGGGCTTGTTAGATATGTTACAAAGGGGATATTGGAAAGAAGACTGGGAAAACAGCTGAGTCTGTAGGCAGCTGATCTTATTAGATGCTTCTCTGCTTATGCCAGATTGCACTGGAATTGGTGGTTTTGAGAGGTATCTGCTACCTAGAGAATGCTGTTGTGATTCGGAGCAGGGTACACAACAGCTGGTTATAAGAGGCTTCTGAAGCAGCACCTACATTTCCCTTCAACTGAGTAACAATTGTTATGACCACTGTTAGCTTCTTGTAGCAGACTGGGACAACTGCGAGCAGTTCCTGCATGTCAGCCTCCTCGTTAGGGCGCTGCTCTAAAAGGGGGCAAGTGAAGGTCCAAGCCCCATCAAATAGCAATGTCTCCTAGACAGCTGTAGAAATGCCAGCAGAAAACAGACACAGTCATCTTTGAAGCCACCTTTGCCCATTGCACATCTGCTGTCAGAAGTATGCTGACTGGGTATCACACCTCATGTTTCACTACACCCTCAGTGAAATGGGTGCATAACTTAGGTGAACTAGGTCTCCCTCTGCTGAAGAACAAATTTCTTCCTATGAGAGTATGAGGAAATTAAATGCTTATAGTAAAACTGAAGTCACTGCTGCCCATCCTCTGCTGTAGCCATGGCTGTTAGGAGGCAAATTTAAGACTTCATGCTTAAATTTGGTGTATGTGTTAGGCTCACTGTGTCCTTTCTCATCTCTCTGATTTCCAGGCTGCCAAGTCTATGCACACTGAGGAAAGGTTTGCATGCACTAAAGGGTCATTAAAAACAAAAAAATAGCCAGTGGGCTCACCTCTGACAGGAGGGAGAGGATGCTGATTTGCTTAGGACCCCTAATGATAAAGCTTTCCAGCTCTGTTCTCCTCCACAGGTTATGCTGAGACTAAAGGAGAATATAGGTGAGGGTTTACCTGAAATTACAACATCCTTTTAAAATGCACATGTACAGCTATGAAAATAATCTCTGCAGATCTTTTAATCCAATATATTAAGTGCCTTATTAGTCACTTGTATTCCGTGAACAAAGCACTGGGATAAGCACTCATATATCCTAAGCATAGCCAGCAACTCTCTCACACTAAAAGCCTAATCCAAATACCACAGGAGTTGATCAAAACATTAACATCAATCTTAGAGGCTTTGTTTTCAGCCACCAGTGCCCTGCCAAGACCCACATCATCTCATTCTGCTCTTCTGGTTTGGGGAAGCTCATTTTGCCAGTTCCTTAAGGATTGCACAAGACTTCAGATAAATGTAGTAAAGTTTTATTCCCCTATGGTGCATCAGAGAAGCTGAAGGACCAGAACCAAACAACTTCTCTAAGTGGGGGGCTACCGCTGAGATTGAGAGACTCCAGCTGTTTTTTATCACGACTGTCCTGTGACTACCTATGGCTGATTGACACACAGAATTACTTGAAAATAATTACCTTGTTTCAGTTTGTGTTTTCCTGTGCTCCAAAGAAGTAGACAGTGTTCCAGTTAGATTTCGCTTTTAGTGGTCTGGTTCATCTGATAGGAGAAACTTTCTGGCTCAGCTAGCTCCTGTCTCCACCACTGAGCAGGTCTTGGGTTTGAGTATCTGAACTCCCTGCTCGCTTCTCTAGTGAGGCTCTTGCCTTTGCCTATTAGCCACCCCAGTACAGAGCGAGAGGTGCCATCAGAGCAGAACTCAGCATCTCTGAGAGGGAGCTGGAGGATTCTCCTCTTTTGCATTTATACTCTGAGGAAATCAGTAATAAAAAAATACAATAACTTCCTTTTTCAGCTGCTTCTCCCTGCATGTATATTCTTCCTTTGGTAGCAGGCAAAGAATTCCTAAATGTGAAGCAGAACAATAACCTTGCTGTCACTACTTTACTGTCACAACTTGTATTAAATTAAGCTCTGTACTCCTAATCTTGGCACATGGGTGTTCAATCCACAGACTGAATTTTCCATGCTATCTGCTCCTTATAAGCACTGTTATCTGCATAAAAGAGATGCACCGCACCAATGCTCAGATATGGCATCCAATTTACTGTCTGTAGGCAATTATAGAAAGTACAAGACAGAGGACAAATTTAACTAGATCATTTTCATGTGACTAACAGCTGAAGATTCATCCGTCCAATTTACCTCCTGGGAACTTTCACAGTGTTTAAGAATTCCATGAAGAATCTGTCTGGATGAATTAACTTGGGGAAGAGCTTTCTTCAGGCTATTGATCAATCAGCTAGCCATGTATTTCTCTGTCAAGTTAGGTTTTGGCTGCCATTTTCAGTAAGAGAAAGGTCGTTGCAAAACATCATCTTTTTCAAGCTGCTATTTCACCTTATTTTTTAGTCCCTCATTTGAAACCCAGGAGGCATTCTCTACTGAATGAAAAATACACTTGAGCAACAATGGCCCATGGGTGGAACCAGAATGTGAGGCTGGTTGAAAAATTTTGGAAAAAAATTTTCACTGAAAATTGGAATTTTATTAAAACACTGATTTGAGCATGCTAAGAGCATTCCCTTTGGCTGTGGCAATCTCGGGTTAGAGCCTGCTGGGAATCAAGAACACTAGCGTTAGAGGCTTGTCCCTGCAAGCAAACTATGGGAGTTGGTTCTTTCCTAATCTTTCCTGAGAAATACTCTACTTAATATCAGTTATTAAATATTACTAAGATAATGAAGCAATACTCTACAGTCTCTAGGGCACCTTTTACACTGGGAAAAAAAAAAACAACCTAGAAGTACATTTTTGGCAGGTCATCTAAACCCCAGGAAAATCCCTGCCTACAAGGAGGTGGGAAGGTCTCTCATATCTGGCTCCCAAGACAAATTACAAAGCCTCCCAGCCAGGAGGAAACAATTCACATGCAGCTGGAATCTGCTTGTGAGCTGCATAACAAAAACTTGAGGAAACATTTCTTTTTTTCCTATGTTTCTTAGGTCAGAAGCTGGATTTTGTTGATGAGTAGCTTAGTAAATAGGAGAAACAGTATACTCAGTACTTCAGAGAGCAGTACCAGTTATAGGTAAGAATAGGTAACAACAGGCATCTTAGCTCTGGAAACGATGTTTCTGACAAATTCTTAGAATTGTTTAGCTTATTTTCATGCAGCATTTTAAAATTTCTATGCTTTTTGATTTCTCTGCATGTGCGGTTTTCTGCTGAACACGGGGAGAAGGTGAGAGATGTCAGACTGATGCTGACAGGGATACGAATCCGTAACCAGCTGGCTCTCCCCTCTCCCTGTCCATCTTTATTCAGATAAAAATTCCACTGCCATTTTCCAAGTGAGGCATGCATTTTGGGGACAGAAATAGCATCAAGAGTGATCACGTCCTTCCACTGCCCCCTCATGATGCTTCACGGCAGTGTGGGTGACAAACAGGTACTGGTGTCTCTTCTCCATCAGGAGACTCTTCATTACGTGTCAAAAAAATGTCAGAAGCAGTGGAATTCATCTCATTAAATACAGGCACCCCCAGTACAGAGCCAGTCATTTAGGCTGTTTAGCTCATGGAGAGAGAGAGACACTTTTGGAGCAATCTAATAAAGATGAAATAGGCCAGGTTACTTGCTATAAAGGTGCCTATTTTTCTCCTTTGGTTTTCACAGGAGCTCCAAGGGTGACTAGATCCAATGGAAGCAGCCATACTAAAGACAAGTAGAGTAAGGAGATACTAATCACATTCCTCTTAATAATTTGAGATGCGTCATTAGGTTCTCCTCTCCCATCAAATACCTGTGACTTACCTGAGTTCAGTTTGAACAGTGGGGTAAGCAAGGAATAAATATTTAAACTCAATCCACCTTTGTTGTGGGAACAACTTGAGGAAAGGATTTGAAGAAAAAGTGGAAGCCCTCACCTCTGTTTCTTCCTCTGTACTGAGCACTTCATTCCTTAGATAGGGGAGGAAAAGCCACAGTGGATAACAGCAGGGTAACAGCAGTTATCAACAGAGAGCTGCACTGAGGGTCCCAGGTCAGGCAGTTCCCTGAAAAAGTCTTTGGGAGTAAAGAGCCTGGCAAGACCACATATGGTTCTGCAATGTCTGACTGCTGGCACATGGCCCTTTGCAGACCTCTAACAGCTGAAGTAGGACAGCAGGAGGTCTGTCTGGACTTTTGTGATATCAGCAAGACAGGGCCCTTGTTTTAATGTTCTGAAGCTGCTGCTCCTGTTCTGTCACACAGACATACCACATCAGAGAGAAGCTGAGATTTGAGATTCTTAACCCATCATGGTGTAGTAAAAGTCAGTATCAGACCAAACAAAATGGGGAAGGAAGCATTCTAAAACAGAGAGGATCAGGAAATATTTGGGCAGATCTTTATATAGCTGGCACTCTACAGGTTCTTTTAATGTCCACATTGTCTTTCAGGAGCAATAAATTGCAAGACATAAATTTGAATGTGAAATTATGGTCCAGGACATTACTGAAAAAGATTTTCTCCCTTCTGACAGTTCATCTTATTTATGTCAAAAGGCTTGGAAGTTTGTTTTACTTCCATTCAGTGACTCTGCTGCTCATCTGCTGCCATAGTTAATCTAGCTGTTTACATCAGATTATTCCAGTCCTTTCTCAAAGCATGCCCATTAATTCCCGTTTTATCTTTAAAAATGATTTCACAATCAAAATAAGTCCATGTAGCGCTGCCAATATCTCAAAGCCTGAAAACAACAATTCCATAGCAAAGGTCTCCAGTTGCCCCAGTAACAAAACCATGAGGTGAAAACAGTAATAACAGAATTTTGGCTAACTTCCTGAACCACTGTGCAATACGACATAATTTGCAAGTGAGGCTGGAAAGGCACATAAAGAATCAGATATTTGGTGTGTACAACCATCCATATTTGTACAGGTGCATTGCGACAGGCTCAGCATCACTCACAGGCATTAGTAAATGAAAGTCTGTATCCCAAGTAAACTGTGAGAGTTTACTGTTGATGTCAGTGACAAAGATTTCACCCTCCACTGGTGCATCTAAATGCATAACTGAAGGCTGTAGCACAGACACATGTACCACATCTGTTTCTATAAACGCACCGCAACTGTATTGCAAGTGAGCTCGTAAAGTGGCTTATTCTGTAAGAGTCCAGGTGTGTGCATGTGTGAAGTATGTATTACCCATACTTTTTTATAAATCTGGATGAGATTTAATCTTTAAAGTGCAGTCTGGAAAATACTGAGAATATTCTTAATCTTCAAGAATGTGGACTCCATCAAATATGAACTGAAGTGCTGTAAGTCTTGATTAACCTGATTCCTTGGATTATGACTTGACTCCCTTTGCATCCACAAAGACCAAACCAATACCCAAAAGAGTCCTTCCCCCAAAAAACAGGAGTCTTTCCACTGATTTTGTCAGGGGTTTGAACAACCCTAGTAATTTTAATGGCTACTGTTACACATCTGTGAGTTAAAGAATCCTCTCCTCTATGTTTTCCTTCCCAGCCTCATTTGAACTGATGCATGCCGAAGCAACCACTGTTTAGGATAGTGCTGGAGACAGAGCTGTGTTATGTCTGCCCCTCAAACAGTGCTGTGAAAGAAATCCTGTTTCCTTGAGTTGTGATACAGCAGATTTCATCTCAGTGTGCTATACAGAAAAGGTCCAAGGAATTGTAGCAATGTACTCCACGGATCTTCTGCTGTCATGAGCCCTGTTTCATCATCCTCCCCAGAGTGCCACTGCTGCATCATGTTAGTACTGAATTGGTCACCGGCTGCCATTTACTTAAAAAAAATAACAAATTCAAAGCTGTAGGATCTTGCGGATACGTTTGGCTGATTGGGAATTGTCTTTCTGTAAAAGACAGGAGCCCACTCTCATGCTGACTCATGCCCACCTTCACATTTGTGTTTACATTCTCAAGGCAATCATCAGAAAACATGCTGAAAAATGAATGCTGTGCTAAGTGACAAAGATGTCTCCATAAAAATATCTGGGTTTAAAACTTTGTGCTTTATTTCTAACCTACACAGCTACCTCATAGCCTGGAGACATAAATATCTTATACTTTTAATTGAATCACTTCCCATGCACTGCATTGACATAATATTTCACCTCTTTGTAGGCTCAGTATTAGCAACAGTAGTAGAATCATTAATTAATACTTCCAAATAAGATTTAACTGATACTTTTGTGCCTTTGGAATAAATAAATAAATAATAGCTTCTCATTATCTTAGTATTATTAATCTTGTCTCTTAATATATTTTACTACATAATTAACAATGTCATATCTTCTTAAGGGCACTAATCTATTAAAATAATTGTCTTTGGGTAAAAAATATGAAAAAAAATTTAAAAGAGCTATTATAGCACAAATAAAATTAATATAAAGGGCAAAAAAAGCTTTTCAGCTTCTGGAAATACTCTTGAAGTGCAATAAATTCATTTTATCACTACAAGTTCACAATCAGTGATCCCCAAAAGTGGAGATTTTGGGAACTATGAGAGCCAAAGCATGAAATTATAATTAAATATCTATATGAATAGGAAACATTCTGGTTCCCCTTCTGGTTATTTTTTAATCTCAAAGCAATAATGACATCCCCAGAGATGTTTTCCTAAATGCTCTTACACAGATGGTCTCATTACTTTCTTCTTTCCTTTAACAGAAGTAATGGTTAGAAGAAATGCAAAAGGGAATAAAGCTGAGCTTCAGTAAATACACTGTGTTGTACTGAGTTTAACATGGAAGAATCTTGAAGATGGATCATTGTTACAGTAATAAACAGACACCCATTTCTTTATTGTTCTATTGTGTAAAAGTGGATGCTGGCTCCTGGAGAGCTTGTGTTTTAGCTTGTAAAACTGGCTTACATAATGGATGGGCATTAAGAGACCACAAATACAGAGTCAGACAGTGAAAACAGTCTCCTATGAAGACAGGCTGCAAGAGCTGGGGTTCTTCATCCTGGAGAAGGAAAGGCTCTGGGGAGACCTTATTGTGGCCTTTCAGTATTTAAAGGGGGCCTACAGGAAAAGCTGGAGAGGGACATTTTACAAGGGCATGTAGTAATAGGTCAAGGAATAATGGCTTTAAACTGAAAGAGGGTGGATTTAGATTAAATATCTGGCAGAAATTCTTCACAATGAGGGTGCTGGGACACTGGAACAGGTTCCCCGGAGAGGTTGTGTATGCCCCCTCTGTGGATGTTTTCAAAGCCAGGTTGGATGGGGCTTTGAGCAACCTGGTCTAGTGGAAGGTGTCCCTGGCCATGGCAGGGGGGTTGGAACTCGATGGGTTTAATGCCCCTTGCAACTTTATGGTTCTATGATTCTAATTCACTGCCATGTAAGCAAGTCTTAGGGAGAAACAACTTTGCTAAGTGGCTGTAGAATTAGTTGCTGAAATAAACCCAACATATGTAGGCAATATTTCATGAAATTACAAACTGTTTTTATGAAAACTGTGCATGTAAAGATTGAATTAGATTTGAGGCTATGCAGTTCATTTTGCTCCCCAAATATGTGAATTAATCTGCACTAGATTAAGTCTCAGGGGTTGCTTCAGCCTAGTCAAGAAATGCCGGTGTATCCCCACCACTAGGGAAACTCAGAGTTGACTAGGGGATTTCTACAAAGCCTACATTTTCACTTTGGCTGGCCACAGTCGTTTCTAAGAGGAGGGTGTCCTGGCATGAGAAGACCCAGGGAGCAAAGAAAGGCACCATGGTGAGGAAGGACCTGCCAGGGACTGGCTGGGAGGGATGTGACTTACATGTGCCCTCTTAGGGGACCATAGCCTGTATGACAGGGATCTGCCACCAACTGAGACTGGGACTAAAGTTCAGTAACTTCTACCATCATCTTTCTCAGAAGAGTTTCTTATTCACCAACAGCCATAAAAAGTAAGCCCTAGCATTAGTTCATAGCAGTTTGGATTGTTTTGGGGATAGGAGAGTGAAACATAACAGGTAAAGCCAGAGGGAAGGCTGTCTCTGTGGTCCTGTGTGTAGATGGTAGTAGTCAGACAGGCAGTTGCTGCTAGAACTTGGCAAAGTGTGTTTATGTGCATGGAACAGAAACACTGCCAAAGGGACACAGCTGTTATCAGTGACACTGTGAAGACCTAGGAGTTCATGATGGCAAACACTTGTGAATGCTGGTTGTGGCCAAAGCCACTCCATTCTCATCACTGAGCTAAAGCTAGGTTGCTTTCACGAGTGGCATGTGTTTAATAATGATCAGATAGCCAAAAATTCCCATGAGGTGCCATTCAATGAATGCCCTCACTGAGCTTTTTAGCAGGACTCTGACTATACACTCATCCCTCAGTGACAGAGCCTGCTATTTCCTATAATTTCTGCTTAGTCACAGAAACTTTGCTTTCATATTATTCCTATAGCCATCTGATGGGTATGGAGGTAGCCAAGGTGTATTTTGTTATGGAAGTATGTCACCAGCTCATACAGTTAGGTTAAACTCCATCAAACTAAAATTAAATTATGTACAGAATGAGTAGGAATACGAAAGCCTTGAGTCAGTGTTTCTCACAATTATTGGTAACAGGCAAGCAGTGAATACGCATAAGATTTAAACCACAACAACGTGTCTAAGCATTAGACACCAAGCACCAGAAATAACAACAGCAATAAACTGACATTGTGAATGTGAAGTAATAATTCAGATGTATTACTACTTCAGGCAAGTAAAAAATATAACTAAAATAATAATAAAAAGTATGTGACTTTACATGTCAACCAGAAGGTAGTTGTTTTGCAGTGTGTGATTTTTATGAGGAAATTCTGGGCTTTTCCTGTGCCCTCAAGGACTGGAAAGTCACACTGATCTGCAGTTCTGGATTTGTCCCTTAAATTGGATAAATGGTGTCACTAGCTTTTTATCCCCAATTCCTGTGACTACATTGCAGGGTATGTGGCTTCATTTTTTCTTTTTTATAATGAAAATGCCCTGGCTCTCTTGAACATAGAGAAAGGCCTAGAAGCTCAGAAGACCAAAAAAGGTGGGTTGAGTGGGGAGGGAGTGGGTAGAGCGGGAGAGAGATAAAAAAAAAGAAAGAGAGAGAAAAGGGAGGGGAGAGGGAGAAGAGGCACACAAAGAGAAAGAAAGAGGAAGAAAGCAGAGAAAGAGGAAAAAAAAAGAAAATGAGAGAAGGAGAGAAAGAAGGAGAGGAAGGGAGAGAGGAAAGATGGAAGAGAGGGAGAGAGGAAGGAGGGAAGGAAGGAAGCAAGCAAGGAAGGAAGGGAGGAAGGAAGGAAGGTAGAAAGGAAGGAAGGAGTGGGTGAAGGAGTGGGAGAGAGAGATTTATGTGATTATACAAACATCTAATAAACAGTCCTGTAAGGTGGATCAGACCCATCTTATTCTCCCTTGAGCTGAGGAATAGTACCGGTACCCCACAGAGTCAGCAACATATGTTTTCGTATAAATAAGTTATGTTTGTGGACACCATCTTTTCTGTACCTGTATTTTATACACGTGCCCACCTCTCTTAACTGATAAAATCCTACTGATGGAGCTAGAAGCCTGTAGTGCTCTGCTTACTGCAGAGACCCAAGTAATATTTTGAGAGAGGCTATATGTCATCTGAGCTATTTTGAAGGACACCATTTCTTTGCAGTTGTGCATCTGAGCACTCCTCACCTGCCTACCCATTTGTACAGGTCGCCTTTCAACCAGCCACACTGTTGAGCACCTTTTCCATGTAATCAAACACTCTCTGACCAAGTGGGTTCACTGCATTTCATGAAGGACTTTGCAAGTCCCATAGTGGACCTTCTGCACTTCACGGAGCACCAGACCTCTGAGACCTCTGCCAGAGCCCGCATCTGTAGACTTCTAGCCTTCAGGAAACCATTGTGTCTGGGCCGTTCCAGCACATTTGCTGCTTTAAAATATCTTTTCTGTTTCCTTCTTTATGAGCAATGAAACCAAAGGTTAAGAACATGAATGTTTGCAGCTAACATGTCTGTTTTCTTTTCATGCTTTTGTGAAAGGTTGCCTGCCTGCTTGCTGATCCAGTATGGTATAATGCTTCCTGGTACTATCTATGTGCCAAACAATAGCTGCAGGGACACAAGCCCTTTTACAGAGGGACCTATTTATTCAGTAGCTTTAAACACAGAAAGTAAAAACAACTGCTTTAAAACCAAAGCTCCTTTGCTTCAGGCACCAGCTTCTTCAGAGGTAAATGAGGTCAAGAAGATGATGTGGTGTGTGTGAATTTAACAAGGCAGAACCTGGCAGAATAACCCGTAAGCCTGAATCACTGAGTGCTGCCATATCCTTGGCCTGAATGCAAACTTAATGTGAAAAAAAAATCAAGGGATTTGTCTACTGAAAAATAAATTGAGTGTATTTAAAAATAGGTCAGCATGCCATGTGCAATTCATAATACATATTACCTTCAGTGTTCCTTAAAGCTTGATCCTTAAATGTGAAAGGAAGGAAGAACTGTGTCGGGAAAGAAAAGAACCTATGCCTGCTGCATTTTCCTAGGATAAAGGCCTTCAGTTCAGCCTTTTCCCCATTTCACATCAGTGCATAACTCTAAAATCTACAAGGGTACATTGAAATGCCAGAACTCTTAGAAAGAAAGGGCTATCAAATTATTATCTTTTTTAAAATGAGTGATTTTTTTTATTGTGATGAACACATAAAAATACGTTTGTCTTTTATCAGCGTTGTGAAAACAGAGGAATTGTGCTTTTTCTGAATTAGTACGTATTTAGGCAGGCCTCAGGCTCACAAAAAAGAAGTTGCAGGAAGAATGAATGAGCTTACAAAAGGTGGACTAAAGTGTAATTTCTCCATTTCATACCATTGGAGTTCCTCTCCTGTGAGTACTCAGATGACTGTGATTTTTGTACATACTGATGTTTGAGAAGGGAGTTTTGCTCGTACAACTATGAATAATCATGTTTTAAAAATCTGTTCATTCAGAGAACATATGCTGTCCAGATACTTTACATATGACTCATGAAGAGTACTAAGGACACAACTGAAGATGCCAAGTTAAATGCAGAAAAGTTAGGAAGTGACAGAAATGAGGTAAAGACCCAAAGAACCTTAATTCAACTTCTTCATGTGTGTGCAATATTAGATGATCTTAATAATATAATCCAATGCAATTTTTTTTCAGATGTTCCAGATAACCATGATACAAAAGCCCAAAATGCCCTTGTTTTGTTTTATCATAAATTAATTTCTGCTTATGAGGTGAGTTTTTGTTTTGCAGGTCAGATTTTTGGTATTTCTGAAATACATTTTCAAGAAGGAGGTTACTGCTGTCACCATGCAGAGTAATCCAGAATAATATGCTGAGGAACTTCTGTTCTTATTTTATGAGTGGAAATATCCATTTGTCACAATGGTTCCCCAGCAAACCCTTTATCCCGTGGGTTTGCAGAGGAGGATCTGCAACATCTGCACACCATTCAAGGATGAAGGCACAAAACCTTCTCCCTGACTGCAACGGGACAGGGGCCAGGCCAGAGCTAAGCTCTTAGGGAGCCCTCGTGAGCCAGCACGCAGGACCAGATCTCGCCTGCTTTCTGTAAAGAGTGGCCAGGCTTTTTCTTTTGAGCTTTGCTCAAAGGAAAGAGTCTTTTAAACATTTATTCATGGTATGTAAACAGTGGAACAGAAGCAGTTCTTCATGGCAGAACATAAGATTTCAGTTCAGCATGAAACTAACTGATTTCCAAAATAACACATCCACTAAGACTTTTTTATACCAACTAGGGTAGTTTTTTACTTGCACACAGTTACGATATAAATCCTAGGCCATATAAATGTTTAAAAGTGCCGTCAGCCCAGGGGAGGGCTAGCAAAAGTCTGCCTCGTGACAAGAGATATACCTTAATCTTCTCAATTTGTTTTATAGCTGCTGTTGAAATCTGTAAGACTTTGTTCAGATCCAATAAACAGAAAGCTACAATGCAAGCTTCCGCCATAGTTTCTGAAGATTTACAACAAATGAAAGTTTTTCCAAAAGTAATTATTCTAGAAAAAACTCTAGCAGTTTAATGGAGAAAAAAAAAGAGTGGAATGCTTATTTTTTTGTGCTTCAAGAGGTCAAATGTCTGCTGTCATTTGTGTGCATGGGTTGAGAGGGGATCTAGACAGTTAGTTTTCAGTACATCCTACGTTGTTCAGATTTGAGATATATAACAAAAAGAGAGAAAATTTAAACACTGTGTATTTTATTATTTCTTCAGGAGGAACATATATTATAAATGATCTTCTTAAAAGAAATTCATTCATATTTCCATTGTCCACATGAGATGATCTCTGTGCTGAAATAAGGCTAAAACCTGTCCCTTTCCCCTTCCTTTCAGCAAAGCATGGTGTCAGTTTTATGGAAAAGAAAATGGAAAGGGAAAAGTTAAATGATTTGCCCAAGGTCACATTAAAAAGCTGATAGTAGAATCAGTAATTGAACATACATTATGTGATTCTTTTGAGAGCTTTAGGTACAGGTGTGTCAATTTTTCTTATATTTTACTTTTGCCTTCTCTTTTTTGTTTGACATTTCAGGCAGCACATTTCTATGGTCTTTCTTTGTTAATTCTCAAAAGCTTTACAGAGTCATGATAACAGGACATAGACCATATCAAATAACTGCCATGTACAAAGCAGTAGCTGTGCTCACACAGAGCCCAGAGTTAGGCAAGAATAAACGAGCTCCATGTCCAATGATTAGCTATTTTCTGGTACTTGAGGTAATGTATAGCTCAGCTATATGACGGATGTCTAATGGCTAATTAAGCCTCAAAAGTTTAAATACAAGGAATGAAAACACAACCTTTTTTTTTTTTCTTTTTTCTCAAAATTGTTAGTATTTATTAGGGTGTTTTTTTCCTATCTTGTGGCTTTTCAGCAGATAATCAGCTAACTGGATTTGTTAGATGCAGCAAGTCTCAAACAGCTCACAAACTGCTAAGTATAAAGGAACTTGAAAAGCTCTTTGCCACAAGAAAAGAGAGTCTCATTTTTAATCTTCTCATTCTAACCCAAAATGACAGGCAGCATGACAGTCTCATTGACCTAGGTGTACAAATGAATGTGACAGCAGAACTCACTTGTACTTCAGCATGGCAGTTAAGGATGCACTTGGCAGCATTGCTGAATTGGGACTGGTTAGCTCAGGTATTTGAAGTCCTTTGCAAGTGGACCGCCCAAATTATCCTGCCTATTGTCAGGGAATACAATGAACTAGAAAGAGTGAGGTGCATGCACACACGAACAGGCAGATGCCCCATGTTGCCCAGTCCAGCTTGGGATGGTCTTCAGCATGAGGCCTTGTCTCTGGACTAGCTGCACCCAGTGGAGAGCATCTGGCCTCCCAAACTCAGTGACACATAGCAGGGTTTAAAAGCCTGATTAGAAGCTCAACCAAATCAGGGCTCTTGCCAGCTCTCGTAGGATTCTGTAGCTTTCCTCAGCCAAAGAGGATCTGGGCACTGTAAGTTTAGTACGTCTAGTCTAGAAATACAAAACAAAAGCCTCAAAAATGACATTGAAAAGTTGTGTGATACAGGACCAATTCTGGAGTTCTCTTCTGTGCTTTCAGTTTGCTCATTAAAATAAAAAATCCATAATACCAACTAAAAGAACTGCTACTTCAGACATTTGTAGGTATATCACTTTTAAAATGCTTAATAAGATAAAGCCTGCTGCACAGACGAAACATTTTTTTATGGTTGTTTCAGCATATTGTGTTCCACCTTGGCATAGCAGGTTTCCCTTAAAGCAGAGATTGGTTTCAGTATTTTGTTTCCACAGGGCAGCGCTCCTTCAATTTGGTATTTATGTATAATTGCAGTTTGCCTGAATTAGGCTGTAATTATAGCCTAGAACCCAGAACTCTGCATCCATTTCAACTTTACGGGATTTCTTATTGTTAAGTTTTAGTTTCTAGTTTTTCAGGTTCATTTACTCTGAGCAGAAAACCAGATAAAACTTTCTGAAGCTACGTGTGATTTAGGTTGTAATGGAAAAATGTATCAGCTTTATCAGAAGTCTTTCTCAGATATTACAACAAAACATTGCAAGCTGATTTCTTTGCTGAATTCCTTCCCTCTCTTTTTAAAACATAAATTGTCTTGGCTTATTTTAATACAGACAGACTAAGACCTTGTACTTTACATCAGGAGCTTCATCCTTGCAATCTCAGGCCACTTTATAAAGAGATAGGAGACATCAAAGGAGGAAAAGAGTGCTCAAGGGCAGGAGCATCACACCATGTTCTTGTTAAGGTAGTAAACCATCCTTTACTTAACGGGATCATCCCCTATAACTTTTATTTGTTAATAGGGTTATTGCTTCCTCCCAATTTACTTCATATGTAATGGGAATAAGAGGAGGGTTGAATGAATCAGTAAATCTTTGCACAGGAGAAGAAAATTATTTGACTTGATTGATCTGCTTTTCACTGTAGAATTTCATCTTGAGAGTCTTTTCATAAAAAACAAACTTCTCTTTCCATACTAAAAAACCCACCATCTCTCAGCCAAAGTCTACTCTGAAATACAGATGCATGACTGAGAATTTGCAAGCTGTAGGTCCAAAGAGAATGTGGTACCTGATATTTTCTCTATGTTTAGCTACCAGGTTAAATGAAATTCATAGTTCTATATGGTTAACTTTATCCCACTCCAAGAAAAATCTAATATTCCACAATAATAAAGTGAAGTCTGGTTATCTAAGGGTTTTAGATTCAAAACATGCTTTACTGAACAACTCCTCTGCTGAAAAGCAAACTCCTTTCACTAACAGACATGGTACTGTACTGTTCACCAGCACACACCCATTAAAACATCTGCAAAGAAATCCTCAAGGACAAGATAGCAGAGGAGTGTTGATATGCACTTTGTAATTACCCTCATTGGATCGTGATCTAAAATGCAGCATCAGCATCTTCACTCCTATGAAGCTTCACTGGTTGTTCGGTATCCAGGGGTAACTAAGACTGTTGCCAGTCAAAAATCTACCTATAAAAATCAGTATAAAACCTGCTCTTTAAATAAACCAAGTTCTTTCTATTTAAAAAGTGACTGATTACCATAAAACTTAAAATCAAATAATGGGCTGTACTCTTAAAATTCAGAAATGCTGGTGTGGTGCTTTGTGGGATGGCAGTTTGGATCACTCGCATTTCTCATGCCAGCAGGAAGAGACCTCTCTTGGTGCAGAAGAATGGTATGCCAGGAGCTGGAAGTGTGATGGGGAGGGTTTCATCCGTTATACAAAGCATGGTCATGGGCTGCCTCTAGCTCTCAGAGTACCACGTGGCATTTTCTAATCAAATATTTCCACTTTTTGATCAAAATGTGTTGTTATGGCTGCAAGGCCAGTATTCTGTGGAGTTCTCTTTCCTTTCTAGTCACATTTTTTATGGTAGACAGAACTAACCCAAGCGTCCTGCTGCTTATCTTCTGTGCTGAACAGTTTTATCAGGATCATCAAATTTCCGTGAAACCTGTGTTTATGCTTGCTGTGCTGATGTTAACAAAAAACACAGACCACAAACAGATGCGTAGATGCAGAAAAGAGGTTTCTGACCTGGGTACAGAAATTGCTTAGCGCAGAGCAGTGACGTTCTTACTAAGAGCTTTTTACCAGATTTACCACATTTACCAGATGTGCCACATATGAGAAGACCTTTCATGGCATCTTCTGGGGTGCTCTGGAGAATGGATGCTCCAGCAGAAGAGAGATTTCTGCCTCCATTTCAGGGAGCTTTGTGCTCATCAGCTCCTTTCCAAAGCAGAGGTTGTGGAGTGGCTGCACATCTCTCCTTACTCTACCAGATTTATTGTGCTTGCTTGGCTGTGGGACACTTCCAGGTACATTTTTTTTATTATTATTTCCTTTAAAATAATCTAACCGCAAAATTTAAGAAAAGAGGGTTTTACGAAGTCTTGAGTAAATTTGCCCTCAAGCCACTGCCCTAGTAAGAAAATAAATATTTGCGGCCACATCTGAAAAATGCATGACAGTCTGGTTGCCAGGCCTGAATGACAGCTTTTCCATGCCTGACCCCTTTGCTGCCTGTGCTAGCAGCTGATGAAGGCTGTCTCAGAGCAAATATTTGAGGCTTGGCAAGAATACGCTGCTCTCCCTTTGCTTCCCATATGGCATGTTTACTCTGAATGAGCTCTTGGAGTGTCAGGGTAGTACGCAAACATCTCAGGATAAGATGTCATCCAGGATCTATGCAGGATCCAGTGACTACTTCCCTGGATGATTAAGAAAGTGGGAGGGGTTTTTTTCTGCTAAACAAGTTTATCTACCTGATATATCTGTTACTAATTCTATTATGAAGATAAACAGAACTGTTCACACCACAGGCTATTCTTTTAACTAATAGAAGTGAAGAACTCAAATATACAAGATAAGAGAACAAAGTGAAGGAAAGACAAGGTAATAAATTATAACAAGGACACAATGTTGGGTTTTATGAACAGCGATCTCAACTGGAAAAAAACCACAACCAAACCATGTGTGGTCCTGAACTTTAAACACAGGCACTTATCAAAGGCTACAGAAGGAATCTTGAGTGTATGTCAGAGCACTTCAGTAAGTGACCAGTGAAATCTAATCAATAACTGCCTCCTGAGTAATGCAGGTTAATGACCTCGTCTATCAACTGTGCAGGGTCTCACGTAGCACTGTACAGATTAGCAAGAGCTGTTGTTCTATTTGTAACCTCTGTAACTTATATATTATGAATATAATTATCTACTCTACTGCCTCAAAAGATGTGTCATGATTTACATTGACAAATTAAATGTAAGGAGATATGCCAATGGAAATCCTGCACCATCTTTTTAGTGCAGTAGAATACATAATTGTATTTCAGTGATGAAACTTATCACTTGCTGCAGCATAGTTTATTCACATACACCTCCGCAATATTAGTTCTAAAAATCAATAGGCAGACTCAGAAGATTTGTAAAGAAAATTTGAGAGATAAGTCATTTCAAACCCGGGTGGAGGCACTGTTTTGCAAACATCACCTTCGCTTCCAGGCCCCTTTGCAGCCCTTACCCAGGGGTGGCCTGGAGCAGCTTAGACCCACTAACAGGCACAGAGCTGCACAAAGAGGTTTAGAGGAGAAAGGAGAGGTATTGTTCTTTTACTAATAGGAAAAAAAAAAAACCTGACTAAATCCACCAAATCAAGCTTTTGAATTCCATTAGAGTTTTAAATAAGGACATATTTGTCCTGTTTGGGGAGCCTGGGCTAGTCTCAGCAGGCTGGGGGGCCTGTGCTGCAGAGGCCACAAAAGCAGTTCAGTTATGTGAATGAAGAGCTGCACCAGAGCTGTTCAGCCCAGTCTTGCAGCAGGGCTGAGAGGACTAACACGGCTGATGTCTAGCTGCATGGCCAGCTGAGGCAACGGAAGCTTAGGGATGTTTTCAGAAATCACTGTATGATACAGACAGACCCTGAGTACTAAAATTGCCGCTGTTTTCAGTTGTCTTGGCTGACCTTTCCTTGCAAGACTGTTACATGTGTTAGTAAGTTTACCAAATATTACTCAGCCAACAAGGTCTTGCTCTTACCATGATGATGGTACATTTTCTCATTACATATAGCACGAGACTTAATTGCTAAAAAAATCTTTAATCTAAACAAGAAAAAGTACCAAAGAAGCCATGAAGTAGGTTAAAACGAGGCTGAAAACATTAGCCTTCATCTCCATCCCGCTCATCTAATCCAAGCAACTATTCCACTCAAATCTGTGGTTCAGTTCAGGAGAAGGAGGAAAAAGGAGCTGGATCTCAAACCCTGCAGGGATGGAGGCACTGGAGTTTTGCTTCTAGGGCCTCACTGGAGCAATTGTTTTTTAATGCCACATTTCATCACCAGCTTCACTTGAGATTTGAGGTCTGACCAATACTGAACCTTTCTGTTTTACTCAGTAGAGTTAAACTTATACAGGGGGAATTCTAACAGGCCCCTTAAAAACAGGAAAAAAAAACCACAACTGGAAGTCTCATGACCTTAAACCAAATAATCTTGTGACACTCAATGCGTGTAGAAAGAATAGTTTGCAGAAACATGTGATTAGGGATTGAACAAAATGAGGACAAGTGGAAAGGAAGAAAGAGGGAGACAGGCGAGCAGAGAGGCAGAAATGTATTCAGGCACAGTGGGTAACCTGGCTGTCAGGACTCCTGGACTGGGATGTGGAGTCTGTGTCCTGTCTGGCTCATTCAGAAGCAAAAAAAACCCCCAAACAAAACCCTTTCCTACCAAGCACTAATTAGAAGACATTCTCAGATTTCATTTAAGTTTGGTCTTTACTTTCTACAAAGTGAGCTCAGTATCAGTTAATCTTAAAATGGAGGAAAAAAGAACAAGGTTTCTTGCTTGTGAAAGTCTCATGATTTTAGTCTAGCCAATTATATCTTTTTGGCATTTGTGTGAACTATAGTAAGAATTGAGTTAACTGTACTGAGATGTGAAGGCAACAGTCATGTTGAACCATTGCATGTGGTACCATATGCAAACCAGCAGGTTTTGCATTATTTCAGTGAAATTAGCTTTGTTAATTGCAAGGATTTACCTTAATCAGACAAATTTAGCTCGGAACACTGCCCAGATTTCAGGCTGTAATTAAGAGCAGGAGCAGCAGGTCTGTTATTTCTAGTTTCCTTATAAACAATTTCAGTAATTCCATTTTGAAACAGAAGACAAGGCTACAAAATGTTCTTAATGTGTCATTGCTGGTTTTACTGCTTAGATTTCAATTGTCATTCACTTTTCAGAAAATAAATTAAATTATACTTCTTGATGTCCATGAAAATTGTATGCATTTCTTCATAAACACAAACATTTTTAACATCCAGTGTCTAGTTCTGTATTTACTCTCTTGTGTTTACTGTAAGTTGTGAAGATCCCTCTACTTTTATAAATTAAATCACGGTTTTGCAAATCAGTAAATTTGGTGTTGATATTGGTTCTTATCCAGCTAACATCTTCCAAATTTTATAGCCCTTCTTTATCTTACTGCAAGGTTTTCTGTTTGAGCTTTCAATAATTGATGTTTCATGAAGGGAATTCATGCCTGCTGAAGTAGGTTCTTCAAGGGACTGGTGTGGAGAAACAAATCTCCCAGGCTCAGTGCTGACTTCTGGGCTTGCATATGTGGTGTCTTGAATTTATATACTAACAGATTAGGGAATTGAAGAGTTTGAAAGGAAAGCATTTATTTTTGTGATGGGGATTGTCGCAAGTGGTTGAAGCACTAAGGATGTTCCTTGTAAACTGTCAGACCCTTACCTGCAACAAGCACAATTTGAGCTTGACTCAAGGTAGGCTTGTTATTATTGCTGTTATTTTTAATACTCTGCTAAGCTACCAATAGGCAAAGATGATAAACCTAATCACACTGATCTAGCAAAATAGTAAAATAATCTTAAGCAGATGCTGAAAGCAGATGAAGAAAATAGAGTGGTTTTTTTCCTGTGGCGTGAATGAAAGCAGCTGGGAGCTCTGGCATTTGCCAACCAGGGACTGAGGGCAGCTGAAGAGCAGCAAGTGCCAAAAGCACCAGGACTATGATCCCAAGGCTTAAAGAGTATGCTGACCAAAAAGTCTCCAGGCTTTGTTGTAGAATGTGAGTGTATATAAATGCTTGAAGAATACATATTGTCAATTCAGTTTCTAAGCGCACAGTATATGAAGCTTTCCTTAAAGCACTTATTATTACTCATAATTCCCATACAAATGAGGTGAAAAATGGGGCCTCTGTTTCTAGTAATACCCACTTAATCATGCCTGCCTTTTCCATTTGGCCCATTACACAGCTTTCATTCTTCAGCTGCATAAACTGTGGTAGAAATTTGTTTTCTGAAAGACCTTTTTTCTAAAAACAGAGTTTAAAGCTTTTTGCAGTTTGTCAGTCCATGATTTTGCTTATGCTTAAAATCTGACAAGTAGCTTTCCTTTCTGCATTACTTTTTATCTTTGCTTTTGAATAGACTGACGGGTATATACTGATGACAGATCTAGTTTCAAAAAGCTAAATTCTTCCTTTCTTTCCTGTTTCATTTTTTTTTAATTTCTGGGAATCATGTCATTCAAAGTTGTTAGAAATGAAACATATTCCATCTGAAATTATTTTAGCCTACTGGTTTAATAAGAACATCTATTAATTAACTGTATATAATGAATAAAGGGTGTGACCAAAGTCTATTAGGACAAAATGACTCTAGGCCAAGTCACTGTCAAAGTGACTTGTAGGCAAGGCTTGGGATTTAAGTCCCAAGTTTTGAAGTCTGTCCATTCAGTTTAATCAAGGAAAATTCAGTGAAATATGTTGGAGGAGTGGCAATGAAAAGTCTGGCACATGTCTTCTAAACTAAAATGAAAAACCAGTGGCCAAAAGTAAGGGTTCCATTGTTACACCTACACTGCCTCTCTGTATGACTGTAAATGCTGTAAAACCTTAGTTGAAGAACAACAGGTAACAAGGTTAAAGAAATATTACAGGGATGAGGAAAGGAGAAGATGGTGGGAGGAGGAAGGCAGAGGTACAAAGCAGGATAATCAAATGTTGCAGAACATGGCTCAGTCATGAGCTCATAGCAAAGACCTTTTTCCTGACAGAGAGGAGTAAAGGTTAAGCATCAACCATGCCTCAGCCAGCATGAGCTTTTCAGTGTGATGCGGTTGCTAAGCTCTCCACAATAGGCATCCAAACATATGCATTGAGAAAGTGGCATGAATCATCCTGGAGTAATGATAACTGAAGAGACATAAGGAATAAAACAAACAGTCAAAACTCAGTGAAGCAGTCTTAAACTTCGTTTGGGAAGGAAAAAAAAAAAAATATCCACCCTCAAGTCTCTAAAAATAGTCACAGAAAAGTACTGCTTCAGATACAGAAAAATGCTTTGCTTCCTCAGGCCTGCACAGGAGGATGCCTGCTAAGAAAAACCACTTGGGTTGTGAGAGGACACATACATTTGACTTTGTACATGAAGAATTTCATGGTTGCTTTTGTAAAGCTCATAGCTACTACGTGCTTTGAACTCTTTCAATGCTTTCAATGCTTTCATCCAGTGGAGCTGGATGGCATTATTTACAGGCCAAGGGAAAAGAGACAGAGAAAACATCTATCTTTTCATAATGCCTTTTATATTCAAGCCAGTCTGCAGCTTGAGCTAAATCTGTGTTGAGTATTTTGTAGATTTTTTTTCCTGGTAAGACAAGCTGGTCTATGAGAGACCTTGGTGGTCAAGAAAACAATATGCAGTTATCTCCCAGTGAGAGTTCAGTCAGCTCTGAAATTCACGGCTGGTTTAAAAGGGGGGACATATAAGCAGGAGGCAAAGTTCAGTGCAGCAAAGCATATGAAGAGGTTAATGGGATGGGATAAAACTCAATAGATGAATGAATGGCACAGGAAGTTGGAAGCTCTTCTGCTTATCACAGCCAAAGCTGGACACCCAGCATGAGCCAGGGAAGCCAGCTCAGGGCTGCTGTTGGGTTGCACATTTGTTGTGTGGCATAGAATTCACTGAAATTCAGGACTTTCTTCAGTCAAGGGACCTTGAAGTTAATGGATTTGGCCAGGTTTCTCCAGAGTAACTGATATATAAGAAGAAGATGCAAATGGCAAGCATAAGAAGTGATGCTTGTCATTCTCCTCTGCCCCTTACCTGGGCTTTCATGCTGAACAGGAATTGTTAGAAGCTGTGGAATTCCTACAGGAAGGCTGAGGAAAAGCACTATCTTTCTGAAAAGAAGATACATTCACAATTTTTGTCATCTTCCCCTCTAGAGAAGCTGGGTGGAACCACAGCCTTCTAATATCTAACAAAGGAGAGGTATGGAGGAAAGATTTTTGGAAAGTAATTGTAAGTAGTATCATTAAAAATACATCTGTTGAAACCAGTGTGCAACATCTGTGGTGAATTTATTTTGTTGAATTTGCCCAATAGGATAATCCTAATCAAAATGAAACTTCTGAGATAAGAGTATTTTTGGTACCTGAGAATATTTACTTTTTTTAACCCCATGGAAAAAAAATTAGGGCTGTGCAGCAGGATTGTGACATTCAACAGTACTCTCTGAGGACATAGACCTCAGAGAAAACAGATAAGTGCATTGAAATGAGTTTGAAGGATGCTAACAGTAGAACTATTTGTTTGCATACCGAAGTCCAACGATTTCATCAAATAGTTCCTGCAGGTGGTGTGTAGATCCTGAAGGCATGAGAAAAGACATAAAAGCTCTGTGGCTCTAAATATAAACAACACATGAATATTCAACCTTCCTGCTGACTAGAAAAATTAGGGAAAAGTTCCCAGATCCTGAAACTCGTTATAGTGTTTGGGACCATTCTGTCATACTTGGTGCTGTTTTTATGATTTTATCAGGGTGGAAATACTAACACAGAATCACTCATGATGCCTACATTTCCGTAACAGAAGTACTGCCCTTCATTTCAGTTCTCTTAGTCATGAGCCTGCACACTGATGAGGCATTAAGCATGGAAAGGCGATTACTATTCATTCACTACAGCTAAGGAAGCTGGGAATGGTGGCACCTGAATATCCTCAGAAAAATTTCAGCTTTTGAAAATGTTTGAATTCTGATGTTTCCTGTACTTACCTAAATATTTTCATGAAACTTGTGGGAACACCTGAGACACCCACGTTCCTGTTGAATTTGGTTAAAACTAGCAGATCAAAAAAATATTTGGGAGAAAGGAAAGGGGGAAGGGCAGATCATACAAACAAACTGAATCATCGTACATCTACTACTTAGAAAAACAGGTCAAAAATGTAAATCCACAGTCTTAATTCTCACCGCAAAGCCATTCAGTGTTGCTTGCCCTGTTTTCCAATGCTTATTAATGTTAAGAAGAGGATTCACGGTCCTAAGGGGGGATTCTTAAAATTTCCTAAACTTTGCTACATCTGTCTTCCCCTTCTGTAGAAGTTTAATACTATTTTTTCCCAGCCTTCTAACACTTTAAATGCTTCCTGATTCCACAGAGTCACTACTAAATAATCCCTCCACTGCCATGAATGGTCTGCTGAGCATCAAGTAGGAAAGAAACAGGATGAAACAAGCAAAGGGAAAAAATGGGAAAAGAAGGGAAAAGGAGAATGGAAACAAAGACTACAAAGACTGATAGAGAATGGAGTGAAGGAGTAGACAGAAGAATTACAGTATATGGACTGTGTCACAACTGTCCTAGGCGGTCAGAAAAAAAAAAAAAAAGCAACAATGTTTTCTAGTAATTTGTAAGTATATGCCCCTGTGAAAGCTGGGAATCAATGTGAAAATTCTCAGTGTTTTGTGGCCTGGGTCTTGAGTACTTATTCCTCCTCCAGAGCAACTTCTAGTAGACCATGAGTAAGTGATATACTTCTGTTATATACTGTGTACCTCATACTTCTTTGAGAAGCAATAGCAGAAAGTGGGGAGATCAGATGGCTGGGATGCAGATGTAGCAGCTTGGGTTCAACAAGCAAAGCAGACACTGAGTGTCTGGAAATCTCTTTTGGATTGTTCGTTTGCTTACTTTATTAGAGATACTCTGTGCATTTCTAGCAATTCATTAGGGACATTGGTTTTAAGTCAGATGTTTACAGAATTAAAGAAAACAATATTTTCTACAGGTAAAATCTATTTTTTTTTCATAAAATGAGTGAAGAAACATAGTCACATCCATATTGAACTCTAATGGAGTGTTCCATGTGAAAATCCTCCAGGTTTTCAGAACATGAGATGAAATTCAGAGCATACAATGAACCTTACTCTCTTCAGGGTTATCTAACTTCTCTCCAACCTTAAACCATTAAACCTATCATTCATTTTTTTCTTTTTTTAAAAAAAAACAAAACTCTTGGGGTTAAAAATAGACAACCAATCAACCAGAGGGCTGTCTATTTGTCTGTATGACCAGAACTGATCTGGCTAAAAATTAACCTAATCAAAAGTAGACTGCAGGAGCCTTGATAATGGATTGAGGAAGGAGAGCATATGGAAGTTGTGGCCAGCCTCTAAATGAAACTGGAATGAACTTTGGATGGATTAACTGACAGTGCAGCTAAACCTTCAGGTGCCATCTCCAAACACTCAGCCTAACAGAAGAAGGTTGTGCTTTCTCTTTCTTGACCTCCAGGTCTTAGGCTCAACTGCCATGTCTAACAGGGAGGAATAGGAGGAATTTATGATGTTCATTCAAATGGTCTGAGAGATCCTATCAGCAAAGAGAGGGATGGATCTGTGTGCGCCTATTTAAAGCGTGATCTCACCCTGTGACTGACATAATTCTCCTCTAAACCAAGGTCAACTTAACTCTCTGTGCACATATGCCTTCAAATACCATGGACCTGGAACAGCCAAAAGGATGGAAATCACCTCAGCTATTAGCATATTTCAGACTAAGAAATATATAAATATTTCAATAAGGAATATTTTGACTAACAAAAATGAAAATTTAAGATTTAAAGGCAGGTCCAAATAAATAAAACTAGAACACTGAAAAACATCTTTGTGTAACATCACCTCTCAAGTTTCTACAATTTACCATCCACAACAATAAAATGTTCACTTAGCTGTTGTAACAAGTACACAGTGAGCTGCCCGGAGACACTGGCATCTTAGAAATATTAAGGTTATCTATCAACAAAACAGAATTTGATGGGAAATATGTTTCATAGATACCAACAACAGTGTCTTTGTCATCTTCTCTGAGAAATACCTTGATTGAAAGAATATGTTTGCAGGTGTGGTGGGTTAACCTTGGCTGAGCACCCACCAAGCCTCTCTATCACCCCCCCTTTCCTTCCCCTCCTTAGCAG